>JARJDS010009883.1:0-16462 GCA_030264155.1 Atheta pasadenae | reverse complement strand
ATTGATAAATAAGGCAATCAAGTGAAACAACACTCAAATATATCAAGTATTATCTTGGTTGTAATTTATTTTTAGAAGTGTCAAAAATAAATCAAGCTATAAGAGTAAATATTTGCTAGGATAAGAGTCTATTGTTAAATTATAGTTTTATTTATTTATTAAATGACAACTTATTTATTTAAGTCAGGTATTATAAGAAATTTAAGTTTATAAAGTATATGGATCATTATTTTTTATGTTTGCTTTATGAATTTTTGTTTGGTTGGTTGCCTAGCTTACCAGTCCAACGAAAATATTCATTTGGAAAATATAAATTTCTAAATTTTCGTAAAAGCCTATTCAGTGCTTTTAACCGGCAAAATTCTACGTTCTACTAATACTTTTCAGGATGATGTCCTAGATCTAGATTTTTATGTTGGTCTCATATTGTTGGCTCGTTTTTGTGTGTTTATATGGCGACATGGCGAGTTTGCGACATTTTCATAAGCAAGTTTTTTTTATGATTTTATGCTCTTTACGCGTCGAGCATAAAGTCGGCTTTTTTCAGCGAGCGATAACTTTATTTTTCCGGTCGGTGCACTTTTCTTTGCTCTGCATACAGACAACAAGACATAAAACTGCCTCGATGAGAGTACGTTGACTCGTTAAGCACAATCAAGCGATCACAACAACAACCAACAACGAAGCGAAATAGAAAATGAAAAACATGATGTAGATGTAAACAAAATTTGAATAATAAATTTAATTTATTAAATAAACCACTGACATAATAGTAAACAAAACATTTACGATATGGAATAAATTATTAAGAAAATGGTAATTTAGTTTATATTTTTAAAATTTAAACTATTCGTGAACTATACTTGAAACTTGAAGTTAACTCTTTTATTTAATTTAAGTAACTTTATGACATTTTCGGCGACTTATAAAAACATTCCGGACATTTTATAACCCAGTGTGGTTTTGAAAACAGCACATGAACATGAATAACAAGCACGACGACACTCCGGGACGTTCTGGAAACATGCTCTACATATGTTTCACTTTTATACAATGTGCTTCAGCTACGACCAACGACTAACGGGTCAGCAGAAGTTTTGCTTGGCTTCCACATTGTTCATGCTCATGGGTTTGAAAATAAAGCAAAGAAAAACCGCGCGAGGTGAAATATGCTCGACACGTGCAGCTTTATTACCAACCGGTTGGTTTGGGAAAAAAATCGTAAAAAGCTCAGGAAAAATTTTAGTCTTCGACCTGGGATCTCTGGTCACGGTTTTGCTTTACTCTCGCGGTGCTTTCATTTTTTAAACAAACGCCCGGGATGAAAATCTCATAAGCACGTTTTCAACCATGGACGGACGGATTAATAAATTTTCAGCTTCGACGCTGAACACGAATTATAAACGTGTACGAATTAATTTGTTATTTTTAGAGTAGTTGTGCACATTTTAATTAACGATTGTGTATTTTTAATTATAATTTTTTGTGTGTAGGTACATTAATTATAATCTGTTTTTTTTTTCTTTTAAATTTTATAATAATTTTTTGTGTTGGTAACTTTTAATCCTTTGTTAGTTCGGTTTTTTTTTTGATTTGTGATGTAAATTCACAGCTTTTGATAGAATGCCGTGATGGAAAAACGGAATTATTCCAAACGAGTGCAATAACTCGAGCAAATAGAACGGAAAGGCTGAAGAGTCTTGCGTCGCGCACGAACGCGTCGATTAAACGCATTCATCGTCCGGTCGAACTGATCCGAATAAATCCATTTTATCAGCAACGGGTTCAGCCGCAAATGCGCATAATGAGATCGTGATGTTCAAGCTTCAACTTACCGTAATCTCAAACCAAACCAATCCAATCATAATTACAATTGCTTGAAAATATAACCACAAATTCAATTTATATTTCTCACTTTAAATTTTAGATCTATTCTAGTGACTTAAGTGTGATTCATTCATTCAAGCAGTTATAAAATTGCACACAAAGAATTTCATTTAACTGTTACTTTAATATTATACAAGAAATTAATTAATGTTTTTCATTTTCATCATTCTATAACTTGGAAAGAGAATTTTTTAGCGAAATAGCAATAAAAATAACTTGAAATTTTAATTAAGAATTATAATGATTAAAAATTAAATTTCTAATCAACAATAATCTACTACACTTACTAACATTTTTATATCCAGATAATAAGCCCTAGCGATGTCTTTGGTCATGAAATGATCTTGATATTGATGATATTCTCGACCTTATTGGCGAATTGCCCTCAACTCAATTGCTCAATTAATTATTAATAGTTAACTTTGTGGAACGTTCATGTCGTCAATAATGTTGGCCGCTCCCCCAACTTTCCCAACAGTTTTTTTTTATCTCGTCGGCTTTGGCACGCTTCAATTAAAGACAACTTTATGTGATTGAGTTGTTTCTCATCATCACAGCGCTCCTACGCGACGTGCGTTCCAGCCATTTTATTAGCTAACTTATTTATGGCGCATTTTTATATGTTTTCGGGAACGTGGAGCATTGAACGACTCGTCGGGATAAAAATAAAACTTTCTTCGATATGATACAGAAACGACTTCGTTTAATACTGATACATATCGAAGTAAAGCCACTACACTTCCAACAGTTCCAACCTTATAACTTCTAACATGTTTCATGTCTGCTAGGAATTTTACATTTCACGACTTTCACATATACATAAATATTATATAAATTACGTCAAGCGTAATATTTTTAGTGGTAGCAATGGGATCTTTAGTAAAGTTGTTCAATATGAAACAAAAAATAACAATAACAACTTTGTTTTGTTACTATTACCAGGAACACGAAGCAATGTCTTTAAATATTAAAAGGTTTTTTTTATTGGTATTGGTGTTGAAGAAGAAGTATAAAAAGTTTAGTGGTATGATCACAATTTATATACTTCCATAACCTTATTTTTGTTACAAAACCTTTTTTTTGGTTTAGAAATAGACATTTACTTGCAGACGAATTTGGTATGAACGGTCATAACTGTGACACTTTGTTCCACAAGACGATAAAATATATTTTTGAATAAAATATAAAAGTAAATCTCTATTCAAAAATATATCCAGGCAGTGCTTTGTTCCAACTCCAAAAGCAGATTGTTTGTTTTCGAACCTATTCACGAGTTCTTGCTTACTTTTTACGTTTATTTTTTCTGCGTGAGGTTTACCAACTCGAGATGCTTTTCCTCGCATTTGACCATAAATATTTGAATTTGTGGGGATTTTCACCACGGAAAGTGCGAGCAACAGCTTCAACTTTTTTTATCGCGTGCTATAATTCTTGTTGCCGCTTGATCTAAAGTGAGTCGCTTCGTCTTTGGACACAATGTTACATTTGAACGGTTGGAGTTTGAGCATTTGAGAGTTTGAGCGGCTTGGGAAGTTATAAGATTGGAAGGAAGGTGGAAAAATAAACGGTGTGAGTCGAGACAGGTTGTGCAATCGCAATGAAGAACCGAACAGGGGAACAGGAACATAGGTACCGTACGTGCTATCAAACTCCCGGTTCGTGTTCCTCGTAATTGGACTATAAAAAAAGATATAAACGTTAGGCACCAGACACATCCCCTACCTGCAAAGAGAGGTGCTATATACGTTACTTGCGAGTATTAGTCACGAAATAAAATAATAATTTAATTATCTTTATTTATTTATTTAAATATTTCGTTTGTTTAAAGATAATGTGATAAATTTTATTTATTTTTTGATGTTTTTTTGGTTAAATTATTAAAACACCCTGTATATTGTAAATCATCATAGGATTTGTTTCACCTGGGTTTAACCGTTTCGTGCGTTCTGGGTTACAATGCTATTGTAATGAATTTTGGCAACCTATGCTGTGTGTTGTATGGAAAATAAATTTAGGGAAACAAAGCGAGGGTGCACCGGTGCAACACGGTAGCTTGGGGGCTCCTGGTGCATCCTTCTGAATTTCCATTACACCTATAGGCGCAATAAGCGTCCGTGTTATTGCCGACCGTTTCGTGCCCCTTCGAGTAATGAGACTACAAACAATTTGCCTCCAGGGCTAATTCCACGATGGGCAGACACATTTTATTTCTCCTTAAAAACACGTTAATTTCTTCATTTTCTATCATAAAATAAAACAAATTACATATAGAATGAATGAAATAACGGTCGTAAAATTAAAAATATTGGAAATATGCATCCGCAGGAAATAATCGAATTTATATTTGGGATTTTGTGGTTAGGAAGTGTCGAATTAAAATAAAAGGAAATCGATATTTTTTTATATATGAAAATTAAAACTAAATAAAAGTATTAGGTTTTTATTATTTTTGTGGAATCAATGAAAACATATCAAATGTCAAACGATTCTTTTTTACTTATTTAAGACTAAGTAATTTTTTAGGGTTAGGGTTTTTTTGTTCTTCGAAATTTTATTCCCATTGACTTATATTTTAGTCTGTGAACTTGAATTATTTGTTTTGGTTTTATTTGGATTAGTTTTTTATTGGTTTGAAATTCAACCCTCCATTGAACTGTGAGCATATAATCTTAGCTTCCGTTTGGGATCGTTTTTCATTCTTTTATTATTCTTATTGCTTTCATTTACTTTTATTTTTTTTAAACTTATTTCTTTACTAGACATATTGAGCGTTTTATCTGGAGTCTTTAATGTGGATTCGATTGCACTCGCGGCGGGCGCACCTTTGTGGATCGAATTACGTCACGTCGAATTTGCCGAATTCAGTTATCTACCCCACGTACAAGTACGCGTGGAAATAACGTGCTTTTGGTTTGCACCTTGAATTTTATATGCTTATATACTCTAAACTTCAAAGGATTTTAGTTTTACAACATAAACTTTACTAAAAAAGCCAGGAAACAAGTCAATAACTTTATTTTTTTGAAATAGAGTTTGATAGAAATATTAAGGTTTTACATTCTCACTGAATTTATGGATTTATATCTATATTTATTAGGTTATATAGGCATAGGGTGATATTAACATTTTAATAAATTTGGTAAATAAATTTTTTGCTGTCAAATTGTATTCAGTTTTAGTTTAGTGTAATATATAATAAACGTTGTTGACCGCAGTTCAAATCAATGAATGTGAAATATTATGATTTATATATTTTGTATGTTTTACGTATAGGATTAAATGATATATTATTGCAAAATAATGCAATTTTGTGGACCACAACGTTGATTTATGCTCTGCAGTTGACACGTGGGACAAATTATTTCGTATTTATTGCGATTTTTATAAAATTAAAATAACATGGTTCAAATATTATCTATAAAATATTCAAAATAAGGGAGGTGGACCATGGAAGGCCATCGTATCAAATAAACGGGTTTTATTAGTTACTGGATAAAGGAAAGAATTAAATTGCATTGCAAAGAATAGGGCTCTTAACAAGGCCAAATATCATAAAACTAGAATAAAACTAAAATATACTCATTTACTTATACTATATAAATCATTCGTCTATTTCCAGTAAAAAAATAGGATTATATGTTGTACAAAAGGAATTTGTCATCACATGGTCCACCCACTTTATATATTTTTTATAAAATACGTTCGATGTCAAATTTTAAAGATTCTTTGATAAATTTAAAATTCTGAATTATTGTAGAAAGTCGTATAATTTATTTATATCATTACACCTGTAAAATTGTAACCAACTCAATAAAAAAGCCCTTAACCGAAAAATACTAGTGTGTTGTGGACGTATATAATAAAGTTGATAGTACGTATATAATCAATAAATAATTGATTTACACCCCAATGCAGCCAATAAAACGACACTAACGATACTCTCAAATTCCACTCCACGCAGGTGAAAACATGATACGTACATAAAATATCCGATTTCACGAAACTTTTATTTTATATTATACGAGGGTAATTTCTTTCCCTTTTTTCGTGTGGCATCAAAGGAAGACCCAAAACGAATTTATCAGCGTGTCTGCGCCACTTAAAGGGTGATTGAATGCACACAATGTACAATATTGTGGTTTTACAACCGTACAAATTACTTTTGTTGTTTTTTCTTACTTTATTTTCAACCCTTAATTTTGTTTCACTTCGGTGAGAAAAACGAATTTGGAAAAATGTACGACTACGTCGAATGTATGTGAAGTGAATGAATTGAAACGAATTGAAAAGTAAGGATGAATCGGCTGCAATCAATATCTGTGAGTAATTTGATCAAATATTACCAGTTTGTGCTCGCGGCTGGATATGTTTGCGCGGGATGGGCCAATAATGGACGCTTCAGTGTCAATAAAATTGGTTGCGAGCAAATAAATCCATGTGGAAACTCACGATATGCGGCAATCCACAACTTTGGAACTTGCGAACATGTAAGAAATACTAGCTTCGAGTTGGAAACTTGAGGAATTTGCGGTGTTTGTGTTTCCAATTAGCAATTTAGTTAAAGTTTACAGAGCGCTATTGATATATGTATTATGTTAGTTATTGAGGGATGATTGTATTGAATGTAACCACAGAGTTATGAACATTGCAGCTATTAAATTACAGGTAAAAATAATTGCTGATTACAAACATTTAGTTTGTTTTGTTTTTTTTGTTTGTTTCTGTTGAATACTTGAAATGTTATTACCAAAATAATTGTAGTTATTACTATTGCGCATTTATAGAAATGAATTGCACCCAAAATGTTCCTGGTTGATTTGGCTGTCTAAAGCACTCTACCTAATTCCCAAGCGGTTAAGTACCAGTTGCACCCTTTTGCTTTTCACCTGGTTCGTATTGCCCGTCGCCTTCACCATCCAATGCGTGTAAAGCGTGCAAGTGGCATTGGTATCCAGACCAAGTTGAAAATTATTAAACTTTAGCAATAGATTTTGTCACCATACACACACACATACTTACCTACAACATCCACAACGAGTAAAATTGGCTTTCAGAAAAGCGTCAATGTTGAAAATTTAATTATTTCGAAACTACGTTTCTGTCGTTCCTACCATGTCTCGCGAAAGTACAAGAATAAATCTAGTAACATATAATAGAAGGCAAAGGCAGGCACGCACTCTCAAACTAGGTCCAGGTTCAACCCAAGTAGTTTTAAACTTTAATTAGTTTCCAACTATCATTATAACATTTCAAGCTTTACCGCTTAATTGCGATATGTCTCGTTTATAAATATAGTTAAATAATATTACTGCTTTGATTGAAACAGTTGAATAGTTAAATAATTGAAGAACGGACATTTCTAGCGAACGAATTCTGGTTAAAACGTTTCCGAGTCCTGACGGGCGTGATGTGCACCCGGATGGTCCTTACTAACCGAGTTAGAAGCGTGCGGGACACGTCGTAATTGTATTAACTTATTACATCTTGGTACATTACATTTTCACTCGTTTTAAGCGTACGTAGATAGTACATTCCTTTTAGTGGTGTATGATCTAATATGTCATGGGAATGGTGACTAAATGACGTTATAATTTACCTCACGTCAGCTTATGCTATTTTCAGCCACACCACTCGTTTAAGTTGGCGAAAAGTTGAATTATATTATATAAATTTAATTTGTTCTGTCATAAATTTTAGATTTATTATATTTTAGTTCGAATTTGCTCAATTAGGCGAAAAACGTTGACATGGTTCTCATCTTTGTTTTAAAAATATTTGTAAAATAATAAATTTTATTCTGGAACATTTTTGACGTAATTTACTATTACATTACTTGCAGTGGAGGCGCCGGGCAACATAACAAAAATTGTTGAAATTCAACGGCATTAAGACTTTATAACCTATGTTGATGAAGAATTTCACAATTGATGTGTTGTTGATAAATTAATTAATATTTTAATTAATCAGTTATTTTCTTTAATTAATATCCAACAATCCATGGATTGAAATTTAGTAATTTTTTAACTTTTGTGCTTTTTTGTTATTTTCTAAGAAACATAAATCAATCCAAACACATCTGCTGATTTTAATTGAGCTGATTTAGCAAGAATCATAAGAAAAGTAAAATCCGGTCCAATTAGCGTTTCGATCTTTAGCGTTGCGAGGTTTTACTGGAACTGCTGGCGCTCCATCCGAAAATCTCCAATTTCTTGTCGAATTTCTTCACTATTTCTTTGCATTGCCATTCCATGGCATTCTCCCGAAAGCGTCCAAACCTCCCAATTCTAGTCCTATTGGTATTTAGTGTCTGCACGAATGGATGCTCGACAATGCAGAAAGAGGCTGAGCCGCGCACGATTTCAGAATTAATTGGACTTCTTAAGTCGAAGGCGTTTTATTTGCGTTTTAATGTGTATAGGTGTACAAAAGAGTAAGAAGAAGAGAAAACGAACGAAGAAACGAATTAAAATCGGGTCGATGAGTACCAGCACCCACCAGAACCACTCTCACGAGTTGGTCCAACAGGGGCTATAACTTAATAGCATCCATTAATTTTCTGTTCTCGCGAATTTAACGCCAAGAAAATTTAATTGCTGCACTGTTAATGGTTGTTATTTTATTTTTGCAGATGTGCTGCTCACTTCGTTTAACTAAACTCAATGTTCGTTTATTTTTGTTGCAGGTAATTTGAAAGCGCCAAGAATCAAGTCGTAATGGATTCATTTTAATTGTACAATGAAGTAACAGGTAGTTTAAGTCGAGGTAAAGTTTTCACATTATGATTATAAACATTTACGAGATTTAGTTTTAGTTTTTGCTGGTTTTAAGAGATTATTAAAATATTTATGCTGTTGATGCAAAGTAAAACTTTGTTCATTAAATTAAATTATTAAAGAAGCGTATAAATTACAATTACGTTTCTTTGTTGTTTATTAATTTATCACATCTCGGGAAAAGAAAAATGAAAGATGTCAGAGCGCACGTAAAGTTTTTCGATTTATTAATTAACTTTTTAATACATAAATTTTGCGCTTGAATGAAAAATTTACTCACAACTTTCAGCGTACAGCTCGATATCTCGAAGCAAACTTTTTTTAATTACTTGCAGTTTTCCAGTTTATTTCGCAATTTATAGACTATTTCTGTACGTTTCTTGCTGCAGCTTTATTTATTAAGTTTGTTTGCACATTTGTTTGGGTTCTGGTTCATTTTAAATGTGATGAAAAAAGTGAAATCACTTAAAATTTAAAATACATGTTGCTTTTTTACTGTTACTGGCGTTGCCGACTTTGTGTCGAGGATAAAAAAAATTAAGAAGCCAGTATGCAAATTGTCTTCATAAAAATGAGTCAGTCTCGGGTAAGACGGATGTGACAACGAACGGATTTTTCAGAGTCACGTCTTTGTTTTTCATCAACGCTAAAAGGAACTAGACTAAAAGGAAGCTTAGCTTATAGAAAAAGTTTGCATGAAAAAAATCAAAAAATGCAGAACGGTTATTTGTTATTTTAATTTAATTTTATATATTTATTTTTTAAAAAATACAAAATAAATAAATTGATATTTTGTTTATGTTTATTTTTGAGTTGAGCTCAAAATAATGTTTGTTTATTAGAGGGATAGGTGTGGGGTGTGTATAGGTATCAGCATTTTGAACTTACCCTTAGCTAGTCCACAAAATTAATGTTAGTTGCGAACTTGCAATCTGCGCGATTGAAAAGCAATCGAAACTACTGTTACTCGTATTATTTTGGAATTTGTTGATAAGCACCCGGGTGGAAAATGTAAATTTCGCATAGTCCGCCTCGCCGATATCGCCAAGCTCGCGAGCATGTTTGGTGGTAGTTTTGTATCCGTTTCCGGTTGGGTATTGTATCGGAGCTCGCGTTGATTAATTGGTTTACTTTACACCATTAACCCAGATTGGAACCAACGCTTTTCAGCTTCAAATTTGCAAAGTTGCATTCAAAATGCAACCGGTATCAATGAGCTCAGCCGTTCCCTAGACGTCAATTTATTAGAATTCAAATATCAAACAATGTCACCAAGTTATTTTAAATTTTAAGATAAAGGGACGACAAACTGAAAAATTATCTAGGCAATGAAAAAAAAAATTAATCAAAATCGAAACGTTACTATGTTAAGAGTTAAGAGTCCGCGATTCGTGCACACGTCGTGCATGCCAAAAGATAAAAGTTTTTGATGCCGCATTAGGAATCATTAGA
Organism: Atheta pasadenae; assembly: GCA_030264155.1. Classification (NCBI taxonomy): domain Eukaryota; kingdom Metazoa; phylum Arthropoda; class Insecta; order Coleoptera; family Staphylinidae; genus Atheta; species Atheta pasadenae. Next base: position 6,350 of record JARJDS010009883.1, on the reverse strand, counting down.
AGAAAAGAATTGAATTATTTTGTAGATATATTAATTTTAGTAAGGATAGTGTCCAGAAAATATTTTCAAATTATGACACATATAGGTCACCTATAATGCAGCACTTTATTTTGTAGGAACAGAAATTGTTTAGTTTGGGGTAAGATTTTAATGATTGGGGTTGGTTTGCGAAACGTCAAACCTGAATTATTATTATCTCTTTCCAAAAATTATTTTATATAAACTGTAAAACAAAACCAAGTTTACAATAAAGACGTTGGATACGAACAAACAAATTTTACTTAAAAAAATAAATATTTATGGATTACGTTCTAAGTATTTTTCTTACATTTATAATTTAGTAGATAAATATCTTACACTTTTCTACATTTTGTACACTGTTCATAATCCTTTTACATGAATGCCTTCTTGTGTATCCTAAGTAAATTTTAATAAATTATAAAAATTAATTACTCTTTTATGCCGAACCGACTGCGCCTTTTAGTGCATTCCCTTGCATTCCCTTCTTGCAAGCTACGATGGTAAAGTGTTGTTGCTCAAAGTTAAAAACGCAGAAACGCAGCGTCTGTAATGACGCCCCAGAGTCTACTTAAACTAATACAAAAATAATTAGATTTGCACTTGTGGGGTTGTACGTTGTGTTCGCAATTGCAATGCGAAGGGAAGAAACGGAGTGGCATCGGAGTTGGAATTTGAACTTAAAGTTGGAGTGTTGTAGGTTGGAGTTTGTTTAACGTCTCTTGCATTCGTTTCGGCACGCCGAAACGTACAATGTATACATACAACGTGTTTGAAAATACGATTGTAGTGCACGTATTTGGAGTGAGGGGTAGAAAATACGAAGTACTTCGGTACAACAATGACAATTTAATGAGTTTTACTTCAAAGTAAAGTCAAGTAGTTTTTATTCGCTCAAAATAATTTAATTTTTTATGTTTTACAATTTATCAGTATTTAAAAAAAATATGTTTTTAACGTTTTAGTTAAAGGGTAGTATATTTATAAGATTTATATTCAGTCTATATAATATATCTATGTTTCATGGTGAGGAACTGGGAAATACGAATGAATCCACTTGAACTTTTGTTATTATTTACGAATTTGATGACAGGTCTTACAAAACCCAAGAAATTCAACACCCTCTAAGCACCCGGAACGCAGGAATGCCATACTTGCACACGAATAAATTTCCCTTTTCCATTTTCAAAGTAATTCTGCAGCTCGAAGACACTCGTTTTGCTTTTCAAATTAAAATCACGCCGTTGACAAGGTGTCTGCAACCTCATTTTGAATTTCATTAAAATTTTTATGATGTTACATTTCACATCACCCTAAGGCTATGATGCTATACCTCGTCTATACTTTTCACCATAAGCTTATAAACCGAAAATTGTTACAAATTTGTAATTCTCAGCACGTGCATACGCAGCACCTCAACAACAAGAAGAAAAAAGCATTGAAACTGCTATTAACACGTCGCTACAATTCATTCTTTTTGTGCAACTTTCACACAAAAGTTTTAAAACTTTTTTTGTGTAACAAACTTTTTTGGACACTTTTTGTTTTGTATTTTACGTGCGGGGTTGTTTGTTGTGCGTAACTTGTGTGTTAAAAACGATTAGAGAAAACGTGCATTCCACAACGTGCATGTTTTGTTTTGTTTTTCTTGTGCACTTGTTGTCAACGCACATATTTTTTCCCTTTGCAGCCAATTTGGTACACAAAGCAGGAAGCTGCTGTTACTGTTAGTCGCGTCGTGTTTGTAACAATGCATGTGGGGGAAACTTTTACCCTCCCACGTTTGCTTGAGTTTTTTCTTTAGGTTCTGTGATGTTTTCGCCCTCGTTTGTTGCTGTTACGACGGCTTCCTCTTTGAGGGAAACAAGTGACAGCATGCGGGTTTTCGTCATGAATGATTTTTTTTTTTGGTTATGATCAACAAATATTCTGAGGTACAATATGTAAGACTTAAAAGCTTTGAGCTTCTTAACATCTAAATAACAAGATTAACTTTTATAACTTTAATGTTTTTGTTTGAACATGTAAAGCAGGATTTTTCAATAAATGCGTTAAACGTTAGCATTTTTTTTGTAAATTTAACAATAAATAACAGTGCAAAATATTAGTTTCTGGAGTATATCAACAAATATTGAAAGTAGTTTTCTTTCGTTTAACGTTTCCTCAAGTTGTGTATTTCATCGATTTTTTACCTAACGCAAGAGTAGCGTTTTTTTGGAAAACTTTTTACTCCTTGTTAAAGTAAAGAATTTTTTTCCCTGCGGAGAAAATGGAATATACTAAACAAAATTAAACTGAGCAAATTGTCGTTTAAATTTTTAACGCGGTCACGCAACGCAAGAAATTTTCTCCCCGGCACGAAAAATTCTAGTTATCCTCGTGGGAAATATCTGAAGATAGGGGGAAACTATACTTTCGTAAAGATGACATCAAATTATCGCGAATATTGGCCACTAAATTTATTCATTTACTTTTAAATTTGTACAATTTTTTTATTCGTGTTCTCAAGGAAAAAAATATAATTTTATTATAGAACAAAGTAAAATTCATATAAAGAAAACAATTTGTGAAACGTCGTTTGTTGAAAATTACCACGTTTAGTTTATTGACAGTCTCGTGAGTAAGACTGAATTGCGGCGAAAAAAAGTCTCGCACTGACTGTTGAAAGTTCATTTGCATGCAATGCAGCTCCATCAACTCGAAGATGAGAATGACGTGCTGCAACTTGCAGCGCTATGATCTGCCAAATGGAATTCAGCGCATGCAGGAAAAGTCGGGTGAAACTTGGTGGAAATTTTCATCCAGCGACGTCGGCGTCGCGACGCGTTGTCTCTAGTCGCCGTATCTTGACTCTGCATATTCGTTGAATGTCGAAATTCTTCGCGGCGCCGCGACGTTGAAATGGCATAAGCTAACCAAATATTTGTATTAGTTATACCTTCATTTCGCTGAGTCTGTGACTGCGGTGTCGTTCCTTGTAAGATCACGAACCACTCAAACAGCACAACCCTCTGAAATCATCCTTCAACGCCCTTCTTATTACCTTTTCGGGGAAAGTAAAGAAAAACGCGAATTTGAGCATGAGGGGTGAGCGTGCGGTGGTGTCAATGGCAAAAAGGTGTCGATTCGTTTACTTTACCACGCTGTGATGATAATCCAAGCTGAAGATGTGTAGGCATTTTCTTTAGTTGGGAAATTTGAATAATTTCAGATGAGTGATGACTGGAAATAAAACATAATAATTTTGTGATAATTTAAAAAGTTTTATATTTTTATGATGCATATTGGATATTTTACGTTTGGTGTTTGATAAAAACAAGTGGGAAACTTTTAAATTTAAATTAGTTTTTACTGTTTTATTATAATATGGAAAATTTGATATATAAAGTTAAATTTGAAAAGTTTAATTACTGTATGAAGTACTGGTAATAATAATTGATTTTGTATGTTTTTCATGAAGAAATAAAAATTTATTTACGTTTCTATGCGTAAATGCATGTCATTATAGGAAAATGGGATTAATCATTTTATTAGCAATAAAATTTTTCGTGACCTAGTAACTGCTCTTTATTTAACTATTAAATGATGTTTTAGAGACATAAATTATTATCGAACATTTAATGGATAAAGTTGATTTTTGGTTCATTAAATTTTGGCATTACAGTAAAGAAATATCTATAAAGTTAATAGTTCATCAGCAATTCAATTCGATGAATTAATAACTTGAATAAATTATTAATTGAATATTTTTCTTAAAATTTATAAAGGCTCCCTTAAGAGGGTCCGTTCCTTGTAAGGCCATTTTGTAAATGTTTAAAAGGGGAAAAATACTTATAAATATCTAATAAAAATTTAATCATAATTAAAAACAAAGTTATTATTTTTAAATGATCCTAGCAAGGCTCACGCATTCTAGCAAAGTTAACCGTCAATCAAAACGAACCATTTTGCTGGGCCTTATAAAGCCACTGGTTTTTACCGATATTTTAACCGAAATCAAAGCAAAATTATTGTTTATTTTCTTTAATACCTTTAAAAAGATCTATATAAAACAATTTACTTAAAAAAATAAGGATTATATAATATAATTGGAATTTGTTATGACTAATTATTGCTTTTTTTTATAATTGGTCTTCAAAGGTGCCTTCTGTGGCATTCTATGGTTTACGTAGTTTATAATTATTTTTTTGGACAAAAACTTGTCTTTGTTTTATATTTTATATCTTTGCTTCATATAAAATGAAGTGTATAAGATTGTGGACAACATTCTAGTACCTACGTTAATTATTAACTTTATCTTTTTACTCAAAAACTTAGCAAGCTTTCGAGCTTTTAGATAGTCACAGCGTGCTTTTATGTTTGACACATCAGTCTGTTCACTTCTCGTTGTTTGTTGCTGGGTTCTGGCTGAGGACGATATGAAATATGATCATCCATTACACCTTCACTGCCGCAAAATCAACACGTATACCGATTCTCCACAAACATCTACCAGAGGTGGTGAATGTTGGGTTATGACCATCACATCACGGTTTCTATTTAGGTGTTGGTATTGGTGTTATGTTGGTTTCGGTTGGATTTTGTGAGGATGTGGGGGTGTTAAGCTGCGACGACGAGACGGGTGGTGGTGGTGGTTTTAGCACGTCGGACGAATTATAGCTTAACCATATACACGCGGCGGCGGCAGCAGCGGCGAGCATTAAACCGAGCCTTTAATGGCCTCACATTTTTCACATATTAAATTCCCCGCTGCTCATAATTACCATATCATTCATAATATTTTAACCCTCGGGCGATTTGCAATATTCTGCGGGTTCACACGGAGAATTTGAGTAAAACCAGTCAAAAAGGGCTAAATATAATGAAGGATGAAAGCTACCAACAAGATGGAAATTAGGAGTGATAAGCATGAAGGGTGGTTAGAAAAATATACAATTAATGTTTTGAGAGACTTTTCGATCGCCACACTTGTCATAGTCACTACTAATGACATAATAGTCAAATTCACTGTAATCATGTGGATGTTGTGAGTGTTGTTGATGATGATGATACCTATACTCACCGCCGTGGTTGGTTTTAGACTTCCGGTTTTGGTTTCACGAGGTTTATCCAAACACGCAGCACCCGAATAACCAAGTTACGACACGATGGCAAATAGTCGGAAACCGACGTACTCTGGGAATGCACCCTAAGCACCCCACCAACCCCCTAACGTGCCGGTTGTGCACATATAGTGGTTCACCATGCGTGAATAAAACACTTCGTGCGGGTGCGAGTTGTGCGTTGATTAGCCCTCCGGGGTCACTAAATTCAACGCCCAACACCCACAAATACCCTAAACGAACTCGTATTAACTTACTTTTGTGAGCTGTGTTTGCGGTGGTGGTTGTAAACGTATTGTGACTATTAATATCGAACCAGCTCATTTCATTCGAGTCTCCCGACTCATTTGGGTTGGGGACCTGAGCGGCGGCAAACTTTTGCTACACTTACTCGTACACCTCATTCGGATGCAATAACGACGGTTCGGGGTTGGTTGGAAGAGTGCAGTTGAATGATACTTTCATTACTTTTCTCTGAGCAATGTGGGCATCAGCCACCCGCGGACTCGAGTTTGAGCTCGTCAATTAGGTACTTCGACGAGCAGTTACTTTATTGAGCGCTGCAAGCGATGGGAAGTAATATCAGGGAGGGTTGATTGAAGACTGAAGAGTCGTTCATTTTGATCGCGATTGCTATCACAAGTAATTTTGTTCACTTTTTACAAGCTATTACTCATTTAATAGTGAATATTTTATTACCATTAGTTCTTTTTCTATTTTTTTTAAACTATATGAATAATTGCATCATAAAAGTCGATTAAACATTTATTTTGTTTTAAACAATTTTAGTCTATAACAGAAACAAAATAAAGGCTACACTTTATTAAAATTTTGAAGAAACAAAATTTGTTAGTTTTATAATATTCCTCGGTTTTTCTCACTGCTTCTGTCTTGCTCTGTTTATTATTACTTAGTGGATGATTTTAGCCGTCATACCAGTTGCAATTAGTAGTGAAGAAGTGAAGCGTAATTTAGGAGCATCCAAAACGCAATAACTGCTAAATCTCGACCGCATCGCCGCCTCCGCTTCTTTATAGAGCATTCTATAATCCTCAAGTTTTCAATTGTGCTTCAACCAAGTCTACCAAAAGTTTGCTCGTCGTTTTTGTACACTTAGGGCCAAAACACCATTCGCACTCGTAGATTTTCAGTAACCACAACAAAGGGATATTTTGCCGCCAATACGTGTACATATTGGCACTGTGAGCTCTTTGAAGACCAATGCCGCTA
>JARJDS010009837.1:0-92731 GCA_030264155.1 Atheta pasadenae | reverse complement strand
GAGTAGGAGATGGAGTAGGAGATGGAGTAGGAGATGGAGTAGGAGATGGAGTAGGAGATGGAGTAGGAGATGGAGTAGGAGATGGAGTAGGAGATGGAGTAGGAGATGGAGTAGGAGACGGAGTAGGAGATGGTAAAAAAAGGGAAGAAGTAGTAGGAGGAAAATCAGAGAAATGAAGAACAACAAAAGTATTGAAGATATGCAAGGCAAATCTTGGAAATGTAAATATTTGTTAGTTTGTTTAACGTTCATGTTTTTCTACACAATTTTAAATCTTGTAGTAAAAAGTTTGTACTTCTTCAGTTAACGTGTAATTTCGTAATCACTTTTTAAATAGTATCGAGAGAATAGAACGCCCCGTCGATCGTAAATCTTTCGTGAATCCACCAGAGAGGCTTCTGCAAACAGTGATATGTGCCGGCGAGAACGCACTTTTTTGCTGACGCTTTCGACCGCTGGCAGAATCTCGCTCGCGCTTTACGCAATTCCTTCCATTTCGCCCAGACACCAACAACGTTTTTTGTGCGCTGCGCGGTTATTTTGTCGAGCAATTTCTTATTTTTACAAATGTAAACTTTAATTCCCGACAGCATAATTGATGATAACCTTTTGTGTGTGAAAAGATTACCGCCTCCCTTGTGTACCAACCTCAAAGCTTCAATAAAAATAATATTTTACCCGGGGATTTCTAAATAATTTTTCCCTAAAAAAGGTCAAACTTCACAAACTATATCCTGACCTAACCTAACTAATATGTTGTTTCTCTTCTCCTAGTATAATAGACCCAGGAGAGAAATAGTTATACAACATAGTGCGGTAAGTGGATTTCTCAGAGGTGTTTTAGAACATTTGTTGCCATTTGTACGATTCTGAAACAGCAAATCTGCAACGCAACAACGGTCAGTTGAATTCGAGATAGAGGTATAGAATACCAAAGCGAGAATAGCCCTCGAATTGGACCAGAGTTAATGTTGCGACCGTGCGCCACGAAAATAAAGTAAACGCAAATTTAAACGTAGCGCTCGGCTAACCGCATCTGGCATTGTTTGATGATGCTATCGGCGTTATTGAGAGCGCCGTTAACAATGGCTGTGTTGCGCGGTCATCGGGATACTAATGTCGGTCGCACACCGACATTTACATGTGTGATGCATCATTTAAGCCGCACAAATACTCTGATACAAATACGTGTATAAGGGAAATGGTAGCCAGGATGTTGAAAAAAATATCGACAAACGGTCAGAAATTGCTGCGATCGTATCGCAATGGTTGTGCTGGTTGCAGAAATGATCATTAGCGAAATGTTTTTGATAGAAATATATATTAGAGGCGTTCGTAATGGGACAGCCAACGTATCCGCAAATCCACAATTGACTATTAGTCATTGCTTGACGGTTGGCTGACGGGGTAAGGTGTGCTCTTGGCAGACTCAGAAGATGCTGAACCTAAGCCAAATCCAGGTCCAAATGGTTTTTACACTTTTGATGTGTTTGCTACTGACGACGGGGTTGGTAGACTCTAACGATATAGTAAGTAAGTTTGTTCATTAATACTCTTCATATTCCACCTTCCAAAACATGCATCATAATACCTAATTCAGAATTAAAAAAAAACTTTCCAACGTCAATATACACAGTTTACAATTAAAAACTCAATAATTTCTAAAAAGTTTATCAAATTCAAACACATTACTCAACAACTAAAACGAGTTTGTCCACGTACCATCCAAGCCTTCTTTTATATTGTCGAAAACTGCCATCAAGATGCTATTTTGCCGTGAGCATTATTAATGGACCACAAAGATCCCTCTTCTTCGCTAGACTTAAAACTAACAATGACTTATTTCACAGCCCCAAAAAAGCGTGTCGGTAAAGAAAATAGCACCATGTGCCTCAGCTAGACAACTTCCTATCGTTCTCGAAGATGTAATCATCGCACCAACTGGAAAAAATTTGCAAAGCTTGGAAGCAACGCTAAACATAAAGCAGGATTTTAAAGAACAATTTTACGTAATTATCAATGTTTTTACCAAATTTCGGGAATTTACAAGTGCGAATGTGTAACGTGTGAATGTGAATGTTTCCAATCATTGATAAAAATATCCGAATGATTTTTATTCAATTGCATTGTTCAATATTTAATTAAATTGTGACGGAAAATAGACAGATACAGATTCATCTAAATTCACCGAAACGTCAAATAATTACAAATGCAAATACGTTTGGCGTACCATCGAAGTTCCACAAAGTTTACAACAAGCACATTCGTGTAATGTATTCGTATAATAGCCGCCGAAATGACGGATTAGTTATTAATCTGATTTATGAAAACGAGCGGCTAAATTTGACGATTTTCCATTATCAATTCAAAACGTAAAAGCAAAGGTATAACATGGAACATACGCCATTGAAAGATCAAATCTGATTCTGGTCATTAACGACTGATATAAATTTCATTAACAGAAATTAAATAAAATATAAAATTAATTATCGTTTTTTGTGATACAATCTTTTTTACCAGTCAGTTACCAATCAGTTACCAGGAAGCGTGTGTTTAAAATTTTCAATGTGTATAGTAAGCAAACTTTAACAATTATTGGCATAATTAATTATCAAGTGGGCGCTCGAACCGGTCGGTCGTTGAGGGGTTATCGGTTCGACAAGCGTAAAGTTTGCGTCGAGCGGGCCGAAAACTTTGAGCGCAAACGCTCAAAATTAATGACACAAAAGGCGTTTTTTTCTTGTTTAACTTGATTGAAAGAATGCCTTAAATCCATAGTCGTCCAGAGGTGGGGGCGCAAAAACGCCACCTACAAGATGGTGTAGACTGCTATACAAGCTTTAATTAAAATTGATTTACGACGTTCAATGATCCGGCTGGCAGGCAATGGAGCCGATTTTTAAGTGCATAATCGGATGGAATAAATGAGATAGAAGAACTGGGCTGTGCGAACAAAGTGATAATTTGCATTCTTTTTCAGATGAAGGGCGACATCATAAAATGCGACGTAAATGGCAATCCCGACCATTGCGAGTTTATTATTAAAAATTTTAATATGAGTAATGTGTGCAAGTTTATTACTTCAAAGGATGAAGCTTGGAGTCCATTTTTTGATCATGTGGATCCCATTTTACAATGTCCATTTACTAAGGTAATTTCTGACTGTTTACTATAAGCCTTTTCAACTTTTATTTTTTACCCTCTACTAATTAAAATTTAAAACACGTTTTTCATTCATTTTTCAAAACCACTTAACAATAAAAATAAAAACCACAAAAAATAATTTACATTATTTCAATTATAGTCCTCTTTTTTCAAGACCAAAAAGAGCGGGTGAATAAAGTCACACTGAAAGGTCATTTAAATAATTTTCCACGTCTTAGCGCGCAGCAATAATTCACATAATTGCATTAATGTGGCCCGAGTTAACTTTCCCAACGATGCGCGTTTTCCGAGCAAACTCGACGCACACCAGAGCTTCCCCCTCACAAAGCGAATACTTTCGTAAATGTTAAGGGGTAAGTTGCGCTTTTGTAAAAGCAAACTCAAACCAAAACCCAAACCCTAACTTAAAGCCTCAACAACTCTTGCATTTATATGATAAGCCACTTTTTCATAGAATTAAAAATTATCAAACAAAATAACCATTCTCATTAAAATTAGGATCAGTTCATCATCCAGAACTGTACTTGTTAGTGACAAAATGACAATTATAACTACGATGAGTCAAAACCAGCCACTCTCCCGCAGCGACCGTGTAATTCCCAAACTAACCCACACTTTGCCAGTGTTTATCAATCTCCTGCTTTGTACCTGGCTAATTAAACACGCTAAACTACTGCTGTCCTGTCCAATTAGATGGGTGTGCTGTATCGACGACCCACATTCACTGGTAGTCGCATAATCAAACATGCACAAAATTACACGCCCAAAAGATTATCACCATTGCGTTTGACTGTTGCTATAATTGCTCCCAGATACTCTAAACACTAATCTACTGATGGTTACCAAACCAAAAAATTTAAATTATAAAAATAAACAAATTAAAATAAACATATTTTTGTAGGGTAATTACAAAATGGAAAAAACTGTAATGTCAGCAGAGGTGTTAGAATTTATACCAGCAGGGAATGCTATTTGGAAAGCGCAGTATCGAGGGTATGCTGCCAATCTACATGTTTTCTGCATCGACATTGAGGTGCTTGTAAAAATGGTGCATCCGCGCACTGGACGCGGAAGACGTCCATAGTCATAACCGCACACAGAGCTTACCAAGCTTCTTTTCTGTAGTATCACCACAACATTGTAGAAACAGTAATATTGGGGTTGTAATAGTAATACTAGTGAGAATAGTCGGGCATTGTTTGGAGAGGTGCACAAAACTGTTCGGGGTACACTTGGGACCTGAAGCGAGGTCACAAAGTCACATGTTTGCTAGATAGTCGTTGGCGCTTGAGATGCGCGCAGGATACAAGATACAGGATGAGGACTTCCGCGTATTCGCAACATTTAGAAACCGGCATAGTAAATGTTCCTAGAGCGGTTGTTACTGTGTGCTTGGAATGTTTCTAGACTTTGACAGGATGCTTCTATGTCAAACATAAAAATGAATAATGTCAAAAAGTTGTTGGGAATTTAAAATATAAATAAAACTAATTTTTATATTCCAATATTTGTGTCGAAAAAATGTCTACATAAACTATGGATTTATTATTTTAATAAAAACTAGTTTTGTTGAATTTTTGTAAAAAATATTTAACCCAAAATAATATTTATTCATAACACGTACCTAAAATTTTTACAAATATAGCAAACAATATAAAATTTAACAAAAAAGGCACTCACAGCGCTAGCATATTGAATGTGCTTTGCGCAGTTTTCGGACACAAGGGCAGTTAATAATGTTGGCTAACGAGCCCGGAAACGCATATGAAATATAGTTACAATTAACAAATGCATACACGTCGTCAGCCGCACGCAACGCAGAATTATTTTTTGAGATTAAAAAATCTAGAACGCTACACCTGCTCCAACAACAAATGTAATACATGATGAGCAACAGGAAAAATAGCATCCCCCCACACTCAACTTCCGGCACTTTTTAATTTCTCTAGAGGTATAAACCGATTGAACATTGTTCGTTGTTTTTAATTTTAACACAACAGCACGGCAATAATTATTACAAACAAAACTATGAATATTTAACTTTATTGATTAGTTTTTAATTCTCCATTTATCAGTTTGATTTATTACAATAAGAACAAAATTAAAAGTCATTGTTGTTTTGTTTTTGATTACTTTGATTATTAACTACGCGTGAGTATAAAACAGTAAAAATTAAATATTAAGTACCAAATCGATTAGTATCCTCTTGAATATTGTTTGATTATCAAAGAATATTCGGAAAAACCGATGTTTGCTTATATAGATAAAAGTTGATTGATGTTGGTTAAAGAAAAATTTAGTGTTACGCTCGGCAAAGATAATTAATCTTTTTTCGTTGGACGCTGAGTAATCTCGTCTTTCGTCTTTCGCGTCGTCCACATCTATATACTTTGCGGCATACGGTAATCAAGGGGGTGGACGATCGAAGTGCCAGCGTGATGCGTGCCAGCACGCAAAAAAAACTTTTTTTAAATTAATTATGTGGTAATATCAAGAGGAGCTTAATTTATCTTGTCGATTAACCGCAGCAGAAAAGAAAATGAAATAGAGGGTGAGAAGAATATAGGGATGCCTACAAGTTGACGTGTTGCTGCAGGCAGTTTGTATATAGTATCAGTGTTTTTCTTTTAAGTTCAGCTTTGCTCTTTTGTAAATACAATCCTTTTGAAGTTTATTAAAACCGGTATACAATTTTAGTTTTGTTTATATATGAATATGATGCAATCTTATACTTGAGGCAGATTTGAAACAAAATGTTTGCTTTGCAGGTTTACTTACGGATATATTTTATAGATGCATGTAAAGAAACTTGAAAGTTTACTTCTTGAGTATTAAAATTAATATTACGTTCTATTTCTTTAGTGATTATTATTATTATTTAAAAAAAATGTAGACAGACTTCATGTCTGACTAGACTTTTTTGTTTCCTCTATGTAAAATAAACAATCAAGTACTTAAAGTATATATAGCTGCACCAATGATGTACTTTGTGGCTTTTACAATTTATATTTTAAAATTCATAATTTTTATCTCAAGCTAAATAAAAAATAGTATTTTCATAATATAAAATAGCTGACTATTAATTTTTTATTTCATAATGCATCATACCAACAAAGGATTTTTTCTACACAGATATAATAATACTCATATTACTAGCAATTACACGCATATTTTTAATTACACGTCCATTAATGAACATAAAATTTTAATGAAACGTTAAAGTCACAAAAAATCTCAAAACCTTTAAAATAATTTGAATTGTATAATAAAAATATAATAATACCTCAACCGTATAATAAAAGATGGTTATATTTTTTGTATATTCTATATATATATTTAAAAAATTGCTAGTAATTTATTTTATACATACTTATAAATTAAAACAATTGAGTGTGAAGGATATTTACTCGTATTGAAAAACATCAATATAACTTCTCCCACACACCTAAGCTAATGAAACGTTAATGAGAACAAGATGTTGAATATTTAAAGAACCATCGCGGTAAGACGTTTGGTAGCAAGACCTTGAACGTCAGCCGGCGTAACAAAATGAACAACTCCCTCTAGGCAATTTATTTGCATTTTCTTCTCTACGGGTTGCGCTTTCACAGACTCCGTCTGACGGTTTACTTTTCTCTCATTTTCCGTTTCTCAGTTTTTCATCGCATCTTTGCCTATTTTCGTTCGGGGTAATTTCCCGGCTGTTTTTCACTAATATCGATGTGCTTTCTGAACATGATGCTACTGTAGCAGTTGGTTCCACCGCGTTGTGTCGAGTGGTGTCGGGTCATGACGATAATTATGTTTGTTTTGCAAATTAAGATGGTCTCGCCCGCTGCTGCTGCATTGATATTGGAGAAATGCCGTTGGGATTGTGTGATGTTTCCGACGCAATGGGAAATTGAATTCGAGCAAAATCATTTTGACACGCTCTGTTTTTTCAATCGCTACAGCAAGTAATGATTCGTGTTAATTTGTACGGCATAAAAAGGAAATTGAATAGATTTAAATTAAATTCACAAACTAAAAATCATATTTTCATTAAAAACAATCAAAGTTTAACAATAATATTCATTTGGCATTTCTCCAAAATATTTGATGTCAACTATTTGAAACAGTTGACCCAATATATAATTTTTATATCTTCATAAATTTATCCAAAAAAATTATATAGTGTATAACAAAACTTTGTGTTGTATCATACCTGGAAATCAATTAAAATATTTTATATTTGAACTTATTGGCTGTAACGCAATTTGGCACAAGCCATTGCACCACATACCTACATCGATAAATGTGCACAGTCGATAAAGTCGACGAGTGATTAGAACCGGATGCACGCGGGATTGCATTTGGGCATAAGCATTTGGCCACCCGCATTCGCATCGAAATTGTGCATCGTTGGATATTATTGTTTTGCAGTGTGTGCGAGTTGCCCGGCGCCGCCACATTGTTTCCAATTCCATAATACTCGCAGCGCGCGCTGATATTTTTGAATCGAAATTAATTATATCCATAACTAGACTGATATGATTATAGAATAAATTAAATTTCCAGATTGGATTCCGGGCTTGGTGCTTGCACGGCGATAATCCCTGGATGGCGCAGGACCTGCTGGTGGCCAGTGTTACGAATGCATATACAAGTTATTCATTATTTTATTACACGCCTCAGCTACTGCAGACTTTGCGGCTTTTAAACACGTTAGCAAAATTTACGAAACTCGGAATTGTCATAAATTAATTATATTTTTTTATTAAAATGTTTTTAGATAATAAAAACAATTATAAAAGATAATATTGAATTGTATCGTAATTTAAATTAAATCAACCACTTTTGACGTATGAAATGCAATAATTATGTTATCATTTTATGTTGTTAAGAATTATTGGGAAAACAAGATAAAATACATTTTAGAGGTTTTGTATAACTTTAGTAATACATAGTCAGATGGAGGTTGTGCATTGTGGTTCAATGCAATGATGAAATGCCCGCGCAACGAATGGAATTAACCAAAACGTCGAACGGCGAGCGGATAACACATATTTTATCAGTGTTACACTCGGGGGCACGCATCCACTGCCGCCGTCAGCGTGTGCACAATAACCCGCGTTGTGCTCCGTCGCTACTCGCTCTGATGCGAGTAAATATTCAACAATTTGTGGCTTGACAATCATGATTTATACACGTCACAGATACATAATGACACTAATGGCTTAATATAATTACTCGCTGCCTTTAATGGATTGCACTTTATGAACGAATGTCAAATGTGCCAGCGGATGGTTTTTTGCCAACGCCGACGCCGGTTTATTGAACGCCAACAGCATCGCTGGACCTGTATTGATGAATGTTGAATGTTGAATTCGACGCTTAATTCCCTATCCGGCACCCAACACTAACCGTACAAAGCTCAAACCTTTTCAAGCGCTTTAAACATTTTAGCTTTTGTAATAATTAATCTTTAAACCAAAAAATTAAAATCTCAAATTTAATAAACACAGTATATTGATTTTAATTCAAAGTTTTATAATCTCTAGTAATTAATTTCGTAATTAGTTTCCATCTGAAGTATTTTCTATAAATATAATTTATCAATGGATGCGAATGATATAAAAGTTTGAGAGAATGCAGATTTCCAATCAACTAACATAAAGAAAGAACTCTTTCATTGGTAAATGAATTCGTTCGCTGGGCTGGTGTTCTCTGCAGGATGGTACGAAACTAACGATAAAAATTAGGAAGCACTGCGTCTCGCATCTTTGCGTCTTGAGTCGGCAGTTAGCGAAAATGAATTTTTATCGACGCCTCTATTATATATCTAAGCACAATGGGAAATTGAAAATCTTTCCACTGCGCGCTGCTCATTGTCCACAAATAACTCTACGCCCAGCGCATTATATTCTACCTTTTCAGAACAATTTTATTATTTTTTAGATTATATTTCACCCCAGACAAATACAGAACTAATTAATAATAAAATTCATTATTATTTTGCTTTTCAGATTTATATTTGTTTGATTTGAATTAAAATTTTATTTATATAAAAGTTGAATTTTTTGTTTTAAATAATAAAAATGTTATTTTACATTTTTACATTTTATCCTTAACACAGGGTTAGCCAGATGCTCCAACTAAAAATTGCTTACACGCGGGCCACAAGAAAAATGTATTCGTATTGAAAATAACAAAAAACCCACCAGTAGCGGCAAAAGTTGCAAGACGGATTCGCGAGCGCGCAAAGTAACGATGAATGAATCGGAAAGAAATCGTCGACAGGGTGGTGGAGCATCCTCCTCTCCGCATGAAGGATAAGGAATTTCAACAGCGATAAGGAATTCCGGCGTTGCTCCAGCGTCCGTCGTTCGGTTTTTGCAACCGACGAACCATCGACATGCGAACTTACTACTCGTCCTGCGCTAGATTTACTTCCGTTTTATTTTGCAACCCATGTGTGTGTGATAATGCACGTCTACGTAGAGGTGCTCCCACTGTTGCGCTACTTTTATTTTTTTTTCAAAGATGCTACTTCCTTACAAGTTGAGATTGCCAAATTCAATACGATGCGATAAACTGGTTGAACATTCTTTTCCGCTTTAAATGTAAGTATATTAGTATCCTAACATGTAGCCACGCACCGAGTATCCTAAACCCTACTAAAATCCAAAAAATATAGACAATCACTAAACCACATCAGATATTATAGGAATTTCCAGAACACTCCTATCTTAATATGATGAAGACATATTGGCCGTGAATCCACCCTAAATGAATTGGCCCAAAACTGCAAGATCATTTTTTTTTCATTCATCAAGTGATATGCGAGTTTATCACTCAAATAAGAAAAAAACAAGTTACTAAACTGGGTATCGGAAAAGTTAGCTGACAAGTCACCAGCGAAATCCCATAGAGACATGAACGTCAAGCTTTCACACATCATTGTGTGTTCTGCACAATTGTTATCACAACATGTTGAAGCAAGTGTACAAATGTTCAGTTTTGTATTAACGAGCACGCGCGCGAGTTTGCAGGTTCCGCAGACCTTTTAATTACTCCCTGCGGTAACATAATGTTGCGGCGTAGTTGCGTTTCGAATATTAATATCCCTAATTTGTCAAGCTTTGTCTTGGCGTAGTCGCAATCGGCATCGACAGCTGGCAATAACACAAAAATAAATTGTATACTATTAATTTGAAGAGAAATATTAAATTTTGTGCAATATTGTTTTTTTGGAATTTTATAGAAAATATTGATAAAGCAAAAAGAGCAAAGCGTATTGTGTGAGAATTAGTTTTGCTGTTTGCATGTTGAGGCGAAGAACCAGTGAAGCGCTGAGCGATCGAGTCCTTTTTCATCTCACGGTTTGCTTTCATAAATCAGACTCTATGGAATTTAATAAGAAATTACATTATGCGCACATAAATCATTGGCTAGCACTCTTTTCATAAGGCGTACTGTGCTCGCATTTTTTTCCTAACTCAATGTTTGTTCACCCACCCTTATATTTACTTCAATTTTTGAATCAGAACCTGAAAAATTCTACACCTGAATTTAATTTAATTAATTTTATTTGAATAACTTGATTTAATTTTATGTCGTAGTTGGATTTATGTTCGCTAAATAGTTAGTTATTTATATTACAAACGAAAATATAAAATCAGTAATTATTTACAGTGTGGGTTAACAAACTGTATTTTCATATCTCTATATCCGCTTAATTTATTTTCATTAACTGATATTTAATTGTTCATCTTTTAAATATTTTATTATTAAAATAAAAACTATTGTTTTTATAAAAAAATAAATATAAATCAATGTTTATAGTTAAAAATTAACGTTTTAATTGTTATAAACTTTTCCATTTATTTTCCGATTATAGTTTGTAATTTACGGCACAAGTACAACTGTTTGAATTTAATTGAAACGTTTAATAAACGAACAAATTAAATAAACATCGAACAAATTCCACTAGCAACTTTTCTACAGCCACCACTTCCAACAGTGCAAAGCTACAAGTAATTTCGCCGCCCCCGCCGCTGGCCTCATTCGCTTTGTGAGCAGCGCTGCTTTTAGGATGCTAGCGCCTCGGTTTCCGCTCATTATTTCCATGCAGCTCGCGCGCTACCAAGTTCTCCAACCATATACACCTCGTAGTTGCAGTTAGTTATTTCCGCTTTAAACCTTTAAACAAGAGCGTTAAAGTTTTTTGCACGCGGCGGCAAGTAAGCAGGCGTTTATGCAGGTATTCATGCGCTCACCGGAAAACAACAAGTGACTAGTTGTGCAATTAGCGAAACTGATTGCGTTCCATCTCTATGCGCAAAACAATAATCATTTATTTAAACAGATAAACAGATTTGTACGTAAAAAAACTATAATACTTTTATCTTTAAGATTGATCCACTTTATGTGATTTATGATAGGTTTTGTATAGTTGGATTGATTTTGCAGATTGGAATGCTTAAAAAAAACAGCAACAAAAAACTATGTCTAGTCTAGGCAAGCCTTGGCAAGACTTTAACGCTAATATTCTATTGTGTGATCGAACGTATTGTTTGAACCTACAGATCGCACTACCCCTGCTTTTTATAATTTGTCCAATTTCAAACATTATATCGCCTTCTCTCGACCTATAATAAAAATTATCTAGTTATGATGACCGGAATGCCTAACATCAATACTTTAACTAGTAATCAGATACCGTCATGATGGTCTTTGATGTCGTCTCAATATTCTCGAACATATTAAATAATATGGCTTCGTATATTGAATATTGAAGAAGCATACGTTATACAGATCGAAGGATTCCATGCCATAATTATACAACCAGCGAAAACAAGTCGACAGTGACCATGTCGCAGAAAAATGGCTTAGAGAATATAAGCGGAACGCAAAATGAATGAAAAAAAATAGAACATAAATCTGCATGTAACGAGATGTTTACGTTGTTGTTAACGGCCGCTTTGTGCGCCAGCATAAGCCGCGCTGCAAAAAGTCCACAAACGAATGAACGAGCTTTCGCGTGAACCGGCTAGACCTCTAAAGGACATTATCAATATTTGGTAGGAAATGCGCTTCGTTTGGCTTTTTGGAAAACATCCAGCTAGAACGCAGTCATTGTTTTATGTCGGCCTTTTTGGCACGAGAAATTCTGCCAGAATAAATGTTGCGATTTGCAATAATAATTCACGAAAAGACAGCGCAGCAGCCAAACTCTAAGAAAGTGAAGAGGTGCTTAAGACTTCACAGAATGCTATAATTTAAATTAAAGTTCCTTGACTAAGCTTTAAAAGTACGAAAAACAATGCAAAACGTCGATACAGAATTAATGGCTAAATGGTGTATTTCGTTAAGAAATTAGGTAGTAAGGTAAAATTAACGAAAATAAAGTTTAAGGAAAATTTTAGAAATCTCAGCATATTTTGTGATTTATTTGAAATACGAGAAATGACTTTTTAGTATTTAGATTTGATAATGCCTAATTTCCAAAACGCTTTGAGTTCACGCTCTATTTGTTTTAGCTTCGTTTCCAAAAAAAATACAACTAAGGATAAGAAAATTATATAAATGTACTAAAAAATAACACAAAATTTGGAAAAACGCGCGCCAAAGAAGCTTTAATTGTGTTTTCGTTCTCAATGTGGTGGTGGCCGCCCTCGGGAGAAAAGAAAAAAAATAGCGCCGTTGAGAGAAGCACCGGCACCGCACTTCCGCACGAAACGCCACTCTTTTATGCGCGCTTTTGCATACGTAAGGAGCGGGAGCAGAAGCAGCGCGAAGAGTCTATAAAATTGGTTATTTTTCCCATTGTTGAAAACATCCCCTTTTCGGGGACTATTGCGTTTTATCCCAGCGCGTCGTGGCCGCATGAAGGAAAAGCCTCGTTTCGCCTTTCGTTTCGCTTTCTGCGTTTGTTCCAGCAGTGGGGGGACGGCATTGAAAATGAATGTTGCCAGTTCGCACCAGTTTGCACCGGTTCGCACCGATTCGACCTCATCGTCGTTTTATGTAGTGCGCCGCTCTATTTTCGGCCGGCGCAAACACAAAGAACAATATGCCGTCGGTTTATTATAATAATATTGTAAAACGGGATCGCCGAACACCCCAGCAAAGAGTAGAAGAGCGTGAGAGATAAGGTACCGCGTGAATTTCCATTCACGTACGATAGCACTAAACGTTCAAAAAAGCTTACAATGTTTGGGAAAAGTTTCTTAAACTAAAAAAAACAACTCGATAAAATTAATAATAATAAAAAAATTGTTAATAAAAAAACCAATCATTTCATCAACCCACGACTGTCTTTTCTAGTAAGGAATAAAAGAAAATCGAAAGTTTTGTCGTCTGTAACCTTTAGAATAACATGATATCAAAAATATAAATCTTTAATTTCATGATTGTCTTTTTTCAACTCAAGATTTCGCAAGCAGCAGGCACCAGTAACAAAAAAATTTGACATACGAAGTGCCGCGTGGCACCACCGCCGCCTGCTGGTAGCATTTCGTCTATTCCACATGCGTGTCGACCGAAACGATCCACCGGAATGGCGGGGGATTTTATTGTACTGCGTTATTTTATAGTTACAACGTGTGGAGAGCGTCGTTTAAAGCTCGCGCACATTGTCGCCAAACCCACCCTTTCCACACATCGCCCACACCAAGTTATTTCAAGTTATTCCCTTCCAGCCAAATGTTGCACCGCAACGAATCCTGCGCTAAGAATGCTATATAGAAAACGAGCTCCACGAGTCTTTTAAACTACGGTGCATTACATTACATTAAACAAGTATTGGGGAGCATCGACACATGCATTTTGTTGTTGGTTCAACACGTCTGTCTGACACTCGTAATCACCGTGATGAACATAAAACGGCCATATAAGTTTCCCCCATTCATCGAATGACCGATGCAATACGATCTCGATCAAGAAAAGTACGTGGATCGAGACACTTGTTTCATAGGTGAATTTTTATTAATGCACTTTGAGTGTCGACCTTTTAAGTGCTTTGAGTGCTGCATCGCCAAATTCAGCAATTTCAAGAAAATTCAAGTCCAAGCAATAAATTTGCAATGTTCACAAAATGGTTAATAAGCTCCAACGCATGGAAATGAAACTCCATCGATATGTTTTTTGTAAGCAAACGAAGACGGTTGTAATAAAATAACGTTTTTATTACGGTCACAACCAGGCGAGTTTAAGACGCTCGTCTTGGTACATATTTTTGCACACTTATCTAAGAAGATGGCGCTTATTTTGTTGCTTAGTTTTACTGTTCTTTTACTTCTGCGCGGCTACAAACCAGGTGGTCGTTTGTCGTTTTGGCATGTTGGCATTTGGAATTTACTTTTTTCGTTATTTAAATTGCATTTTCACAATCGAAGAGCAAGATCAAGACTTTTGTGAAAGAAAAGTGTTTATCGTCGAGTCGAGTTAAATTAAAAAAGTAGTATAAATTTCCTTTTTTCCTTCTTTCAGGGGCAATAGCGGTAACAACCACGAGCAAGTGTGCTCAGTGTGCTTACTTCCAAGTTTATCCCCATTCTTTTGTGTAATACGAAGGCACTCGACGTAGAAATAAGCAAATCCATTTAAATGTAAATACACACAGTGCCCAGTCTCCAGGCCCACGCTAACGGTAATTAAATTTGGTTTTCTTTTCTTTTAAATTCCAACTGCGTCGTCCTAATGACAACCAGGGTGATCCAAATCTAAAGGGGTAGTTTGTGAGGTCCAGCCAGATTCTGATGTCGCTGCTTTTTTACGCTCGTAATTCTACTTCTCGTTCTCGTCTCGGTCGGTTATGCCATCAATATGTTGTTACAAGCGAGATTCTGTTATCGGGCGTTGTAAATGTCCAATCAATGACTCATTGTGCGGCCGACGCTCATTCTGCATGACCGGTCGGACATAATGCGCCAGGGGTAAAAGCATCTGGGTGATAGCATCTCAGATTTTACGCGTGTGTTTCTTATTCTTGTTCTGATGCTGCTTGCAAAAGCAATAGGGGCAGCTTTATTTTATGTCGATTTCAGCACAATGCAGAAAGGACGTCGAGGTGCAGTCGTTCCAAGCGTCCGACGACTTTGTCCTCGCTCCAAACGTTGCAGATAGACGTTGACTTGAGTTGACTCGGGACCCCCGATCTCAACTTCCAGTTCTAGCCAACTACCACTTTATTGTTAAAGTGAAAACGATGTAATATATGTTGAACGAAATAATACCCGCGCCAAAACTTTCTGTATGCGACCTAAACAGATTCGGGGCGCAAATCGCCAACACTCCAATGGATTTTCCCCCTCTTAACACATACACATGTGCTGATTCGTATACAACAAAAAATCGAGAAAATCCTAAGCGAAAAAGCGAATGGGGAAGAAAACAAAAACGAACGATACTTGCGCAGTCAGCGGGCAGAATTTGCATTGATTGCAGGATTTTCTATTTCGATTGTTGGAAGTTGGAATTTGGAGCTTGAAACCTTAAGCACGCACGGACCCTTAGGTAATAGGTATCGAAAATTTAATTAAGCACCACAAAAAATACAATTCTAAGGTTTTTTTTCTTTCTCCCCAGGTGCAGAAATAACCGAATTATATTAAAAACATTTGTTTTATATTTTATTTGGCACTTTCTAGTCAAATCCAAATGATCCTGTGCAAGTCTCCTGTCAATTTGTATCGGTTATTGCGTAAATTATACAGTGGCGTTAAATAATATGCTGTTTTATGTGCGCTGGGTAGTAATAACCGCTTAATATAAAACGCACCCAGCGTTCGTACGTAATACACTGGCCGCATTTATTTTCATTACGAAGCCGCAACATTAAGCAAGTGACACTCGGCGCGTTATATTTACGGGGCGCCGTCGCAGCCGCTGCTCGAAATACAGGCCAATTACGGAGCGTGGGAGACTTAAAATTCTGCTGATGGTATAAATCATGCTCGGGAATAAACTATACGTTCGTGCAATTCGCCAAAACGCGCCGCCATGTCGAATAAAGGACGCCTGCTTTCGTTCAGCATTGCTCCTTATATCTAAAAAAAATTCAACATTTCGCGTCCTTTTTAAAAATTTTAATAGTTATTCAAAATTATTGAAATCTCATTTGTTGAGAATAGTTATAGCAATTTGAGGTGATGTTCAAGTTCAGTTTGTGACCAAATATTAATTTTGCCAATAAACAATTGCAATTTATAATTTATGTCTTATTCTGGCCGCTGGAACGTAGAATGCGGCAATGCAATGAAACTTCGAAGTGCAGTTCTTAGGAGTGACCAATTTTACACTAAATGATATAGGACGAAACTTTAGTTCGCTTGCAGTTACTTGGCAACAATCAGACAGTGCGCTGGCCTGTGTTAATTTAGATGCTCTATCAGTTGGTAAATTCTCGAATACTGGAATTCAACAACTGGACCTTTAAGTAAATTGTGGATGCAGTGGGTATTAGACATGCACACTGTTGTCCCTGTGGAATACAAACACATATCTACACTATTCAGATGTTGGTCTTATCAAATTTTGGATACAATGCCAAATTAAACTTAATTTGAAATAATCATTTGCGTGAAGAAAAATTGTTATTGACTTAGATTAATTCGAACCTATCATATTGTGAATTTTTGTCCAATATCATTTAAGTCAGTAAAAGAGTTGGGTTTAAAAAAAATATACGACATCACTGATAAATGATATCATACATATCATTACAAACCCAGGATAAGGATAAGATAGGCCGCATAGGTGCGCCTCCTCTAAACGATGCGGGAATAAAGAATAACTTTTGGAGAACGGAAAAAATGTAATAAAATTACATTTCTCGAATGTGCCATTTCAGGGTAGACATAACCCACCTCCCCATCTTGGACGCGCTCATTTTCAAAGGCGCTGCGAGTGTCGGGTCGTCGCCAACGAACATAAAACACTTAACCTGACAGATGACACAGATGATGCATAATATTATGAATAACTCCTTTCTAAAATAAAAACGCGCACACGCGCTGGGCGAAAAAAATATTAAAATGTCGGCTGGCTACCAGGCTAGTCGGGAACGAGAGGATGTGATAAAACGCCGACCATAAATAATACCCAGTCCGTTCATATTGCGTTTCAGCGACAACCCGTGTCCACGCCACTCGGATAGACTTGGCTGCTACCGCTGCCTTCAAACAAAACTTGTCGACTCTTTAAATAATTACAGAGTGAGTGAAAAAATAAAAAAAAACACAACAAATGCAAATAAAAAACACGCTACAGTTTGACAAAAAGTAAACGAAGTCAAAGAAAAACAAAAATGTGTATAGAACAAAAACGAATTCACTGTGAGGCTTGCCGTTGATGGTGGTGCGGGTTCTTGTTGGAATTGTCGGCAAACGAACTGAGGAAAGACGAAAACAGGGCTGGAACGAAAAGAACCGTAAAATGTCGCCGGTGCTGGTGAACGCTGCATGAGGGCAGGTAGCTGATTAAATAATGTTGTGCGGAGAAAATTTTTCCGCCACGATCTGGAAACTCGAGTTTCGTGCTTGCCAGGATGATCGAGGGGATTCGCCCGTTTCTCCCGCCGCGTTGCCTTTATTTGTATCCCGTAAGTCGCGCGCGCGATCGACGAAGATTGTGCGATTGTGAAACCTTATCGACTAAGGTTCAACATTCCAGGCAATGCGGTAGACGAAAAACGAATCAAACCCATCGGTATACGGAGACACAAACTTATAGCGTCGAATGTAGTGCTGGAACATTTCGAGGACTTTACATGAGCCCAGAAACTACTCGAAATGCATTCGACGTTTCTGTACTGTGCGGCTGATCCGGACGAAGATGAAGGGCGGTAAAAGTTAGATTTCTTCGCATATGTGATGCACATTTGCTCGCAATATCAAGAATAAATCAGCGCTACCAACTTTGAATAAATAAAGAATGAATGCGGCTTCTAATAGTGTTTTTCGACGATATCTACTCTCTCGTGGGAGATGCAACTCTCTGCCGTTAAACCTAAAAGAAAAAGGCTAGCAGCGGAAATGGAGGCGGGCGGGTTTAGAAAACGCAATTACAATAAAGCATTGTCTGGAAGCCGGGTTGGAACGCGCACAATTTAATGTAATTTCTTTCATGAGGGCTACAAGATTTGAGCAACTTATGGCGCACGCACACGAACGCTCTCGCTTTATTTATTAATCCGCACATACTTATGTCATGCGTGTGGTGGAGCATGTGAGAAAGGGGAAGAATGTTGGAATCCAACTTTTCGCATCCACGCCAAGCCTAGTCGAGCAGCGGAGGAAATAATATACCGGAATTATCAACGACCGCTTTGTACCAACTTCCCCCCCTCTTACAAACGGCTTAGCTGCGGGTATAGTTGAATCCCAGTTCAGGTTTATACACGTTTCTTTCAATGTTCATTTATCATTCGTTATGTTGCTGGAGAATGGGAAACATAGGGAACATCAGATTTTATTGTAATGCAACACGTGAGTACTGCTCAAGATTCATAAACCGGAAACATTATATTTTGACAGATAGTTATAGCAAAATCAACAATTTTTTAGTTTAGCAACTTTAGCAGTTGTAAAACATCTACAGGTATGGGTAACCTCTGATTGTTATTGATAAGATAGTTCATTCAGAGTTAATTGCTAAGGTGGTCTGGTAGCAATGTGGACCATATGTCAAGTTGATGGCCCTCGAATGAAGTGCAGCCACGTTAGTTCTCCTCAAAATTGTAGTTTATGCCTTATGATATCGTTTTTTGTGTCCCTGCTTGTTTGTCGTTTCGTTACCTCTAGGCAACGTGTTTTCGCTAGTTTTTTCCTCCTTGTTTGCTTCAGCACAGTAAATAAAGACCGTTGAGCTGCCGACAGCAAGGGGTTCCTTGCTGGTTGAGACACATTGGCATTTAAGGAAGGTCAAAGTACTCAAGATCTTTGACCGCCTTCAAGACCAAATATAATTCCAAATATTCCACTTACAAAAATCTAACTAACTAATATTGGATATTACCAAAGAAACTAAACAAATATTTGCTTAAATATAAAGTAATGCCAATCCTTATTACAAATTGTTTTAATTAACCAACTTAGGAGTTTTTGTAACGAAATGAGTCCGAATGTGCAAGGAAGTAAGTTAAGTGGAACATAAGAGCTACGAAAAGTCCCTCAAGTTTATGCGCTGCCTTCTGTTCGCTGTCCCTGCGGCGTGTGCAACTGCTGTGCCCATTCTCACAATCCTACAGTAGAGTTAGTTCTACATAGTCTACATTAATTCGCGCTTAGGCCAGGATAAGGAAAACCCTTTCTCCTCTTCAGCTAATGCGTGAAATCTTCTACGACCGTTCTATCTTCGAACGAAGGCTTTTCAAATCAAAAACAAATCTTCTCTTTGTACAGGATTGGTTCCAGCTTCCAACCCCAATTGAGATAGATACCAGGACTTCAAGACAAGGACAGCAATATCAAATTACACGCTTGATACATAAGTGTCAACCGACAATGATGATTTACTTCCTTGGTGCGTGCACTTTCGTTTTCAGAGATTGATCGGGTATTATTGCAATCCCTATGGACTACACGGACTGCAGAGATTTCGAGCTAGCAGATCGCAAATTACAAAACAAACCTGCTAAATCTACAATTTTAGGCATTAAGTCGTGTGATTACTTTATTTTTAATTCTCTGCGCACCAAAATCGTAAACTTGTAATCTTCAAAGGAGTGTGAGCACGCTGGAGATTTTACGAAAAAAATGAAGCCTTTAAAATTACTCACCGTATAATCATCCCTTTGGAGTAAAAAACCAAAGAACTGCAAGGAATAGAAAATGTCCTCTTTGTGTGAAAGTCACCAGATTTCTTTAGGTGTGGAATAAAATCACGCGGAGAGTTATAGAGAGTTATGGATAACGACTCTGCGGCCGCTTAATGTCCTAATTAAACCCCCGCGCGATCGTTTATAGTTTTTCGCCTGTGGGACTTATCGGCACCGCAGATAAGGCTGGAATTTAAGGCGGCAACGAAATCGTTACGTTGATTTTTATGGCTTTCCTTATTGTAACGTCGAACGTTATACACTGGCGCACATACTAACCAAACCCTAGAGCAGGATCATGCTCGTGTCAAAAAACAAGATGCGAAAAACAGCTTAGAAGCAATTATGCGTTAATATTTTATGAAGGAAGCAAGATCAAGGGACGAGTGCAGAGGTCGCAACCTTGTTGAAAGTTGGCACGTTTAGATTTTTCATGAATACATTACTTCCCTACCGTTTTGCACAAGCACAAAATCCACGATGCTCGTGTGTGTAAATCTTTTCGTAAGTTCTTCTTTTCGGCGAGAATCTGCTACATATTGTGCAAACGCGGTCTGGCAAGCGATCGGGAAATTCCGAGTGATAAAATTTTATTTTGAAAATATGCAAATGGTCTTAACTTTAACTTTAGTATGTTGTAACTATGTGAAATGCATACAATTTCTGTCAAACTGTTTGGGTAACATACGAGTTTTATCCAGCTATAACTTTCGGGGAAACAAACAAGAAGGAATTTCTTGGAAAATTTGCAAACATAGCAATTTGTTATAAAGACAGAAATAAAGTAAAAGATTTTTTGTATTTTGTCATTTGCAAGGGAGATTGTGAATGGCTTCTGGTCCATTTCTCGGTACTTGTCGGATGCCGAAGTACCCGACGCGTTCGAACGATTCGGAGGTAGCGTGTTTGCCGATTGAAGTGGAGAATTACGCGAAGCTCTCCTTCCACTAACGAGTTATTTCCCAATCAAGGAACCGTCGAGGGACGCACGACTGACCGGCCGCACACGCGCGGGCTTCTCACTCGTCCAGAACGACGGACCCTAATTACAAAATTGATTCGAGGTGAAGCGATTCTCACGTCCGAACAGATCCCGTAGGTGCGCGCTTTATTAGATCAATGCTTTACTACACAATTCCATTATGGACGCGTGGCGCGAGTGTTTGTCTTCCCTTAGCTCACCAATAATAAATCAATGCCGGCAAATTAAAAATTTATAGCGACGTACCACACTCGTGGTGTTGGCTTCGGATGGCTCCCTTGCGAGTCGCACGCCTCGAACACGTCAATTTTCTTTATGGCCAGCGCACGTCATCCGTGCGAAACTTGGAGATGTGCTCTCGACCCGGAGTACGCTAAAAGCGCCCGACCGAATCCGGATGCACATGACGCGAATGTAATAGCAATGCATTATGTAAGTGCTTCTAGCATTGGCCCAAATGTGTTATTATTGTGACTCCAAAGTCCAGATACTACCCTAGATCTCCAAAAAGTTTACTAATGCTGTTTGCATGAGACGCAAATACCTATAGAAAACCTGACGTTCTATAGTCTGGGAACATCAAACATAAAACAAACTAAAACTGGAAAGCTCCGAGGTAAATCTCGGTCTGTCCACGCTTCCGTGATATGTATCAAGGTTTTATATATCGAATAGAGTGGAAGAAGTGGTGGCTACGACGACGGTAGTGGCGATGTTGGTGGAGAAGCAATGGTTGAAGATGCTTGTGAAGATAAGCAATGTCGGCGCGGGCAGGCCAGATCGAGAACCGCGCGGGCTAGAGGTCCTTAGCTTCTGTTAACTCAGATAACAGGATAACGTCCTGTCGCTACCGGCCACTTGAGTAGCTGCGCCGCAAATCCTAGTCGTAACTTACACCCGGGGACGGTCGGGCGATAATCCTCGAGCTTCAATAACAAATGCTCTCGTGTCTCATAATCTTATTAACGTTGCTCCAAGCTTGGTCCAAGCCAAGCTGAGCCGCCACCCCAAACTAGAGCGTATGTTCATTTTACTGGGAATACATTGCGTCCATCCTCAATGCGAAAATGTGCAGAGAGTAGAAATGCCCACGTGTCGCGTATTTTCTAATCAAATTTTCTATTAAAGCATTAGACTTTTGCTCTTTTGATTTTCACACACAAACCACAAGTTTTAAACCTTCGCAAAGAAGATTGGCAATAACATTCTGGTTTTATTAATAAAATTACAAAATAAAATATTGAATAACCAAATCTATACTAGTTTGGACCTGCTTTTGTATTGTGTGAGATGTAAAGCCGTAGTAATCAGCCTACTTGTGTTACAAGACGATATGGCAAACAATATTGCAAGTAACCGCACGACTGCTCAAAGTTAACGAAGTATGACTACTGTACCCCAAAGGGCTCCAGGAAACTATAACCAAGTATTGATTATTATCACAAGTTACTTGCGGCCTTCTTCATCCGTGTTCCAACCGAAACGCAGTTATAGTCGCCTTGCAACCAGCTACAAGTTTGACGTTTTGCGCAAAAGTCTCGATTAATTACCCTTTGCCGCACGAATTTGCTATCGAAAATGGAGAATAGAGAATCAAAGTTGTGGACTCGACGCTCGGCCGTTTAGAGCCATTTGATACTAACGCTTGGATAAACAGATAGACGAATTGCTGTTTTATTAAAACCAAAAAATATAAAATGCAGGTAGGAAACCAGTCTTTTTTGCTTCACCATAGTTGGAAAGTGTTGTTTTGGTAAATTGGGTCATTGTGTTTGTTCAAGCGTAATCAATATCGTTTCTCTATGCTATGCGTCGATGTAGTTTGCATTTCGGAAGTTTGTAGCTTGTATGCACTCCTTCTTCAACCGTCTTTATTCCACTTTTCTGGGTGGGATTGGTTCGTACACAAGTGCACGACACTGGAATGGGAAAAAAGTTTGCCCACGTTTAGCTTTTTCTTTTAGCTCTTTTCCGCTTTCCTCCATCTTCCGGCTTCGTTTTCTCTAACGGTCTAACGGTTTTAGCGCTGGTTTGTTACTTTTTTGCATAAATCTTCACGTCGAAGTGAAGTGAAAGAGTTCGGCCATACATTATGACATGAATTATAAGTAGTTGCCTCGTTTTGAAACAGCAAAATATATTTTACCAAGTTTCAATTTTTTCAGCACGTTTAAGTTAGTAGGCTATGCTCGTAGGACTAGGGTTTGTCCTGTTGAGACGGAAATGTTTCGGGAATTTGTAAGGCCTTGGCAAGTGCTGGCAATAAGCAAAAAATACGTTTTTATGTAAAGATTCGTATTATTTCAACACGTTTGTAGACCTCAACAATATGTCTTTGCAAATAGCCGGGACCACTTTCCAAAAACCCTTTTTCAGATGATTTACATTGCAATTCTCGCCCATTTAAAACATTTTGGTTGAATTTATATATTTTGGCTGTCGGCATACGGCACTTATGGCTTCAAATTTATATTTCGCGCATCGAAATACATACATTTGTTTTTTTCATTTTATCTCTCTGTTATCTATAAGCCGGCGTCAATGCTGCCGCCTATTATATCTCGCGGGGCGCAAAATAGTGCGCACTATTTCCGTGCCGAAGTGCAAATTTATTGGCGTGCTGGTTCTAAAGTTCTGACAAAACGCGAGGCGTGCGCGAACAAATCTCCGGAATATAGGCAAAATTTCGCACGTTTAGTTGATCCAATATTTCAGATGGGTGCAAAACCACATGCGAACATAAACCAATATTAAATTGCTTTTACATGTTTCTCAAATTTACAATTATTATTTTTATTAATTAAATTATACTTATATTGATTTGTAAATAAAAAGACTGTTTAATATTAAACTAAACGGAAACGTTTCGACCTGATAACATAACAATCAAAAGACTGTGAAGTAATTGGGAAAATATGAAGAAAATGATAATTTGCGACGACTCATCGATAGCAAGCGCGCCGAATACCTAATGCCCGCCGTCGAATGCCGAAAGTTGGCAGAACGAAATTGTAATGCACCTGATGGCGGCATTGGCGCGCCGGCTGGAGAGCATCAACCCCCCACCAAAGTCAAGCCCAGTCTCACAGCATTCGAACAAGCGGAACGATGAGATTTTCCAAACGCGCGAACATCGAAAATGCAAATTGTGCATCTATACAATTTTCCTGCTCGGAGTCCCAATCGATTTTCCTACCTTTGCACATTCACAGAGGCACATATACATATTCACGCATCATATTTGGAAAGTGTAAAAGAGTTCGAAATGCATTCAGTTAGAGCAAACCAATTGGTGAGCATTTTAAAGAACATGCCACCGATATTTCGGTTTTGATCTGTCAACAAGTTTTCACAACAGCAGAATATGAATACATCCAAATTGTATGCGTGGAGTTTTTTAAAACATTTATACTCTGTACGAATCATGCGTAAATTTGCAGATTGAAGTATAAATAATTAAATTGGTCTAGACTAAAACTAGCAATAGCCCCCTGACTAAAACTAACCTAACCACCCCTCCAGCTGGCCGCTATCAGCCCCACCCCTTAAAACAGGACGTGATTGTTTCATGTGGCGAGGATTTGTCACGCATTGCTAGTATATCAAGCACGAAACACACCTGTTTCCTATCATCATACCAGCTTGGTTATAGACAATGGCATTTCATCATAACGGGGTAGCTTAGCGCCTTTGCTCACAGCTCCAACGATAATAACGTTTTGTAAAATTATAATTTAAAGCATCAACGACGGTGATTGCAGCGAGCTTAACCTGCGGACATTTTCCTAGCATTTTCCAAACTTGCCAAACGCACGCGCTACTCGTTGATTATGTCAGCCGTGTGATTTACTAGGCGAGAAGCTGCATGACGGCCGTTTAACGGCTATCAAATTCCAGTGAGCCGAACGCGTGCCTCTTGCGCGTGACTTCCCGATTATGGCTGGTGTACACATACACACCCTCTCACCCTGGTGAAAAATCACCCGCACTACGCGCGATGTCAGATAATCATTTTCGTTATAATCTCAAGTGTCTGAGCCTTGAACCGCGAGTTCGAGTTGTGATGATGCGCACGCACGATGATAAATGCACAGCGACTCGACGCGCCAATAAATCACCACCAAATGTGTTAGCATATTTCACATTGCATTCAGCGCGTACGTAATGTGTGCGTTTAAGCATTTCTTTGTTGGCACGCACATTACGTCGTTTCATGAGGTCGCGAGTCGATGTGATGACTCGGAACGGACATGATGATGGAGCGAAGCAAAATAGACGAACTTCAGAGTATAAATCTTACTACAAAAACACTCAGGGATATTTTACGCTTGTAGAAATATTCATTTCGGA
The DNA here is from genome assembly GCA_030264155.1 of Atheta pasadenae. Classification (NCBI taxonomy): domain Eukaryota; kingdom Metazoa; phylum Arthropoda; class Insecta; order Coleoptera; family Staphylinidae; genus Atheta; species Atheta pasadenae. Next base: position 67,433 of record JARJDS010009837.1, on the reverse strand, counting down.
CAAATTTCACGCGATTACTGATAATAAATTAAAAGCCATAAAGTGTATTCTTAGAATTTTCTAATGGCCACATTCAAATGTGCAATATGCTTCACTAATCCGGCTTAGGCACTATCTGCAAAACTTAAATTCAATGGGAAAACTTGCAAAATTAAAGTTTAACTGTAAGCGTTCAACTTGTGGAAACATTGGCTACAGACAAAACGACACAGTTTTTAATATGCATGTTTGTTTTAAAGACCGTGCTGGTTTGGAAATAGGCCACGTACCATCAGCAAATGTTCATATATCATTTTTACTAACTAGTACAACTTGCGTTTGTTAACTTTACATCTGTTTATCAGGATTTACACAGCAACGCAAAAATGATACACCAACTAACAAAATTTAACATCAAACTATTTTTTTGAATATTTGCGCCAACAAGAACAACTATTAGTACGTAGACAAAAAATGCAATTCCAACTAAATTATGCGTTTAATGTTAATTCACAAAATAACCACGAATTAAATTAATTCCAGTAATTTGCGCAATTACATTGTTCAAAATCATTCTGCACGTAATTGACTTCACTAATTTATACAATTCAAACAAATATTTACTGAAAAATTTAAAATACTAACCAAACCATCAGAGAAAATAATGTGACTAATAAATAAAAACACATAATGCAATTTTAAAATATTTTAATAAAATTTTTGGAAAACAGTCTTAAAATAAAAAGTTTTACCTACCATAATTTATTAGAATTAAAAACTTTATATTGTGAAATTCGCTAGTAATTTGTTTGAAAACTTTAAAAACCAAAAAAGTTGAGAAAACTACCCGATACAATTTAATTCAGACCACGTCCAACAATTTACGCCCGCAATAAATTCACATTTAGTATTGTTGTATGGTAGTAAATTAAAGTCAACGTAAAAGCTGGTTTTATAATGCGAATATTCAAAAATAAAAAGCAATTCGTCGAAAACCAAGATTTTCCAATTTCATTTATCTTACAACTTATGTACTGTTTTTTGTTTTATTTTTTGTTTCGAAAATTGTCATTATTCTTCAAGCTACAACGGTACAGCTAGCCAAATCGTACATCGACAAAAAAACACAAAACACAATCTGAAATCTGGGAAACTTTTTGAACTAAGAGTGGCTTGCGATGCGCGCCGAGAACAAATGCCTCGACGTTTTACATTTATGGAACTTTAGTCGGATATAAATAGTTTTTACTGGTCCGCCAAGTGTAATTTGCCTTGGCTAACTTGCGTCGACTCGGCTAGTAACTTTTATTGTATCATATTTTCTGCGCGCATATCCTTCGAAGCTTTCTATGCAAAGCTGCATTGCATTTTACACCAGAATATTAAGTATCACTCATGCGATGCACACCGAGAGTTGAAAGCGCACATCCACTCGAGGTTATTATTCTATAGAAATTGTTTTCGAAGATTATTAAGGAGCTTTTGTTAAAACCTTAACAGGTGGATTGTATTTTGCATCAAACGAATTTTGTAAAAACTGAAAAAAATGTTGAACATTAAATTTAATTAATAACTTATTATTCCGTAATATGGAACTGTTTTAACATGTTGAATTTTTACGTGTTTCAAGCTTTTATTCTAGGAATTTTATAGAGTTAAGAGTAATTACTTTTCAGATTATATTGTCAGAGCTGAACATAAACTTGATTTAATTTGTTTTTCATTCGTTCCTTTGTAAGGTTAGTTAAGGTGCAACAGACGTTGAACAAATTTTATTGTCGTACTTAGAGTGGAATGCATCATTCGAATCAATAGTTTCGTTAGGTGGTGATTGTCAAATTATGTACTTTTGTTAGAGTTGCATCTCATGCTTCACCTGGAATGGAAAGAGATGCAGCAAAGAAAGCTAGGAAGTATGTTGAAGCAGGTTATATACATAAACGTATTTTCATTATAGCCTGAGGCCATTTCCTCGACCGACCAAATGTGTGATAATTTCCGATTCAATTTCAACACGCTTTTAATGGCTGGTTAAATTCCATAATGAGTTTTGTTGAATTAATGTTATTTTAGTTTCAAAAATAACTAAAAGTTTGTGGTGAGTTCAAATTGTGTAATTTACTTTAGGAATGTAAAAAAAAAATTATTTCAAGAAATTCAAAACTTGAAGTCACTGAATTGGTTAGTTTGGTCAAGCTTGGTTGCTTCGAACTCCAACTAAGGTCTGTAGGTGGTGGAGTGATTAGTTCATGACTTTGTATTTATCTATGTAGATATAGCTAAATTTACAGGATATATACCTAGTCCACGGTCCAGGGACTCTGTCTGATCGACAAGAATGTGTTTTCCATTGGTAGGTGATTTGGCAACTTCGATGTTTGCGTCGAGCTGGGTTGATATGGGTTTCCGAACGCTGTTCAAATTGATAGAAAAGGAACCGGACATAATTGAAGATTTATTACTACATTTTGCTATTGCATGCACAAAAAAACACAACCTAAAAATTTAACTTTATGTAGATTTATTACATCAAAAAGACTGAATTTTTTAAACAAGTTTCAGACAAACATGTTTTGATTGTTTAAACATTTTGCGTGGTATTAACTTTTTGCCTTGTTTTGGCCAAACATGAGACAGTAACATGTTAATAATTTAGAGCAAATTAATTAATTTAATTAATAATTAAAAATCATAAAACCTTGAAAGTTCTCCTAACATGTATTTGCATTAAATATAGCTCTTTAATTAACTGCCGGGTATTAAATTGTCAAATCAGTGTTTGACTTGCCTTGAATTTTATAATGATTTTATAAACATGGACAAATGTACGAAAATGATTTTTACCTCAATCGTAAATATTTTACTGCCTGTTAACGTTTCTAACATCATTATCTGGTAGCGATACAAAGTTATACAAAATTAAATTTCACAATGCGGCGTTCTCTGGTTCTTTGCACTCAATGGCAACAGCGGCAATGACGGCGTTTACATTATCGAAAAGTCAAAAGTAACAAACCGTGCCATTTTGCCTTAGTTGGGTGGAGTATATTTCGTATTTCTGCCAGAACGCTAAGTGAAAATATCTCTGGGTGTCGGTTTTGCCATATCGTTTCGTACAAACGTATCGCTTCAAAATTGTGCGCATCCCTCTTCGTCGCAGCAACAAGCGTGAGATTCGCCGCTGCGAGCGACTCGAGCGCGAGTTATGTAAAGTTTGCATTATCAAGTTTTAGGCTCCAGCAGTTTAGTTGTTGATTGCGGGTAGAGTTTTGGTTGTACGATTTCGACGCTGACGACGCCGGCGACGACAACCAAGCGCCGTTGGGGAATGACACTCTACCAAGTGTGCATGCATCAAGAAACATAGAAAATCCATTAGACAGTTTCAAGAAATCTTGGACGCCTTTTCGTCTTGCAACTTTAAAACAATCACCCATTTAAAAAATCACAAATCGGAAAAAACGATTTTAGATTTTGCAAAACACGAAACAAAAAGTAATAAATTTATTTACATTTGACAAATTTGTATAATCCGTCCCTTAAGCAAACAAATAATTAAATGCATTTGCTTTTAGCAGATGGTAAGATCGAGATTGATCTATAAAAACAATACCGTTCTGGGCTGCCATGACAAACAAGCACAATTACATCAGGGGCGGGTAATTAATGAACGTTGGAAGTATTTATCAAGATTCCTCGCGCTTTGGGTCCTTCCAGAATTCGCTGCCAGACGTGATCCCTTATATATCTTCGTTGATTCCTCCGCTTCCAACATCCAACATTCCGCATTGAAACCTACGTAATCCTCGAGAGCTGGCAGGTAATCACAATTTCTGATAAACGCCGCGTACCACGTGCAGTCATTGCGTGGCTTACTAACATGTGACAACAGTAACACGCCCAAAATCGTTTTCGCACACAAAACCAACACAAACCAAACAATACCGTCTACACCAACTTGTTACCGAGATTTCTCCTGCGTCACCTCTCAATTTTTGCACTATAATTAACATGGTTTGATCGCAGAACGAGCCGTGTAACCGCAAGCAATATATATGCAAATGTCTGCATAGGTGGATGGTCTGGATGGGTCCTGAACGTTGTTGTAGCGGGGTCAGCGAGTGTCCGGCATCCAGCACAAAGTCGTTTCTTTTCTGCGCGACTACATGTCGCGTCGCTCATTGTACTTTACGATATCGGCGCAAGCGCAAGCACATCTTTGTGCATAATGCAAGGGTTTGCTCGTAATTTTTAACAGCGTGCATGCCACACGCTGCATAATAAGATTTAATCGTTTTAAGCGCACTTAAAAATATCCAAACCGTTACATTAACGGCTGGAATAAATCTAAAAATGGCATAAAAACATCAAAAAATAATCACACAAAGCAACGCAAATTAAAATTAATTTGTTACTAATCATTTTAACCGTTAACAGATAGTGTTTTAATGGCAACAATTATTGAGATAGCATATACTTGTCTCATAAATTAATCAAAATATCCGTTCGTTAACCATCAAAACAAACGTATATGGTCAAAACACATCAAAACAAAAACAAAACAAAGAAACGTTGATGAGTTACTTCAAAAGCTCAATCCCAAACTCAAACAAAAACAAAACAAAGCAAACAAACTGAATAAAAAGCTTCATGCCTTAACTGTTTGTGACGTGAGCAAGCCAAGTCTACAAATGTGATTTATGAGCAACTTATGTTAATTACGCATGTCGCCAAGTCGCGGCCACCACTGGACTGCGTGGAATTTCTTTGGTTCTTACTCACGCACGATTTATCTCCCGATTATAAATCGCAGGAGGTTAGTTTTAAGGTCACTCTTTTGTCTTTTTAGCGCTTTGTGTCTTTTATGCTCACACAAATGCCATAAGGATCGCATTAAAATGCAGTAGCCAATGACCGCGATGTGTGAGTATGACGGTCAGCAGCCAGAATTCTTTTCATTCCCCGCTTTTTGTGGATACAGCCATCATGATGGTGTATGTAGGCCACAACTTCCCATACATTTGTATTCGTTTGATAGGTACCTAAATGTTTGCACTTTGATTTTGTACCAGCAGCATTGAAACCGCTGATGTAAAGAGATGTATAAAGTGATTAAAATCTACGCAACATTGCGCTAACTGCTAAGAGCTTTTCTATATTTGGAAAGGAAGTAAAAATACAAAAACGTCTTCTTTACATCTAAATCTCTAAATTTTAATTTATATACTGATTAATGACTTTTAGTAAAACGGTTAAATAGTAAAAGGAAATTTAATGTGAAACTAAACAAAACTTATCAAGTTGAGAGATAAAACTAAAATATTTTATATTTTTGTTTTATTTTTAATAAAATTGTATCTTATGCTTTGAAGTAAATTAAAAATAAATAGTATTTACCTGAACATTAGAGAACGAACGCAAAATACCTTCCGGCATGTTTGTTCCGCACAAAAGTCACGTACCATCCAGAAGGCATATCGCGGAATATAACCGCGGAACATACATGTAAGATTTACTTTGATCAGCTATATAAATTTATTCCAAATTCCAAATTACACACTGTTAATGTTACTAACGCGAATCGAGTTATCGACTCCCAAATCAATGTCTTCACAAACAACACACACACATAAACCACGATATTCTCAATATAACAACATTTCAATATTTCAGAAGGATTTCACCCTGAGCAAACGTGCGTTGTATTTGGTGGTAGTTTTTAAATTCTCTGGCTTTGTGCACCCGGCACGTACACACAACGCACAAACATGTGGTTTGGATCACTTGCTTTACTTCACTAATTAAATTTACCTTTACGAAACCAAGTTTAGCATAATCTACAAAGCTAAAATATCAAATAAAATTCTATCAAAAACACAGCGTTTAGATAAACCGAGGTTAAGCGTGCAACAAGTTGCCGGATTCCACGTGCTTTCACTTCACTTCCAAGGCGGCACACACTCCACGTTAAACATACACTGGATTATGCTTATTGTATCAATGATATTTAGGTTACTTCCAGTTATTAGTATATAGTTACCCTTATTTCGTGTTTGTGTTGGGTAAGGGTTAAATAGTTTTAGGGACTATAATTTCGCAGTGTTTAAATGACGAGGAAGTACTTAAGTCCAAGTCCGCGCGCGATTTGGACACACGTTTGTCTTACCATCGAGTGCGTACTTCGACCGCGACTCTGCGGCCTACCATCTCTTCTCAGAACGACCCGCGAACCGGTTGCTGCCAGCTACTGTTACAACTCATCGGCCATCAAACCGACAACAGACAACAGCAAACCCGCGACCTATCAGATAATTCGTAAATCATCTTTTCTTAATTTATGTTTTACGACTAAACACTTTAAGGTTTTTTTTTCTACGAAGTACAATTCTTTTCATATATTTTTTAATTTTTTTTTTTTGATAATGTACCAAAGAAACAGTAATTTCTTGATCTAAATCGTGGTCATGCAATGTAATCATGTGACCATGTGTGTATCAAAAGAATTGAAGCAGTAAAGACACAAAAACGTATGGGAAGAAACCAATTCTTCGTTCCTCGGTGCTCAGTGCTTAGTGCTCGGTTGTAACCATGCAAGCAAGTCAGAGTCAAATCCTAATTTAGAGCATCAGCGGGAAGCATTCGACTTATATTGCGATTTATAACGTAATTACTACGAGCCAGGAACGTAGGTTTGGCACGGCTCGGCGAAAAAGACTTTTTATTTAAAGCGTCTGGACGCCGCCCGGACCGCACCGACCTGTACAAATAAATCGTGCGCAAATCGATGCGATTCTTTTTGTATTGCCAAACGAATAAAAACGTACACACCGTATGTTGCAAACGTAACTGAAAACAAAGCAACATACCAAACACTTTTCTTAACAAAAAATAAATCCAAATCTGATAACTAATATTTTCGAATACAAATACAACATTTATAAAAATCAAGTAAAACTGGTTACAGAAAATTATTTTTTTTATGGTGAAAACAGCATTCAAATCGAAAAGGAGGATTTGATTCAAAATGTTTTTTTCAAGTACGCCTAAAACTTTATGTGCCACGCTGCAGACCACTTGAGGACCGCGGGGAGAACCACCGGCTATTTATTACACACAAAAGACCCACTTCGATAGGAAGTAAAAAATATCTCACACAATGGTCCCATTTCTCAAAAAATACTAGGATGAATATGTACGAGTATAACATGATAAGGTTTTAGTTTCTTTTTTGGATTCTTTGTACTTGGTACTAAAAATATTGAGGTGATAGACTTTGAGTAATTGTTTTTTAAATAATAGCTACCACAAATTGAGGTATATCGGGCACAATTTGGTTTATAAACAAATAAAGCTTTGTGAATTAATTGCACGCAATTAGAACGAAAGCGCTACATAAGCAGAAATGAATGACTGCCAATAATCATTTAGCATTCTTCAACATCTGGTGTAATATCCCAGTACAAGTATGAGTGAGCGTGCATGAGTGGATATTGAGCTGAACCAGGCAACAAAGAGTTTGCAAAAAAGCAAACGCACAAAAACAGCCATTATAGACAGGGCAAACGCCTCAACAGAGCAAAACCAGAACAAGAATGTATAGGTATCAATAGGCTCTACATTGCCTAGCTAGACTAAAGTGAAGTTGAGTAAAGCACGCCAATATCTAGATAAACTTTTGGAATATGCGCTCAATCCTCAACTCCTGAATTTTAACGTTCTAGCGTACTCATAGTACTGGTTGTACCTTTTCCAACTTTTGCAGTTTATTCAGGACTATGCACGGTAAACATTTCAAAATATGCATTTGCGTTGATCAATTGCTGTTTCGCAGTTCGATGAAGTTGAATGTGGGTAGCGGTAGAGTAAGGTGAGGTGCACGTGCCTCGTATGCGTCGTTTAACTCGTCTATTTTCTGACTTTCGCATTTCGCGAATGGGTAATCTGTGCCCGGGCCGCTTCGGGTGATTGAACGATTCGTCGCGGTGATTTCGGACGTGACCGTTCGGTCTGCATGCCAACGTGCATATATTCGAAGAACCCCAGCCAGCCAATGTACTGCTCACCGCGAATACCGGGTGGCGACCCCTGCGCTCCGTACACGAAATGCAGAACATAACAGAGCGACCTTGTCGCTTGTCGCACTCAGTTTGCGACTAGTATTGTACGAGGTAAAAGCTTGGAATGTGACCTCATTTCGTTTCAAAAAAGCGTTGATTTTGTGCACTTTAAACTTAGTTCGTTTCAAAAAATTACGAGCCATATTTTTAAACATTTATTCAAATCTAAGACTTCAGCATCTCAAGAAGATTAAAAAAATAAGTATAATTATCAATTTGGTGATTATTATTGAAAACGGAAAAAAAGAATTATTAGCTCATATTAGTATCTATCAATTTCCAAGGGTGCGTTAGAAGTTTTAATTCTAGTATTCCCAAACACACGTCAACTCTTGAAGCAAGATAAACAGGATATCATTTGGTCTAATGCCGGTTATATATTTAGATCGTTTAAGGAGACCATTAACTATAACACCAACATTAGTCTAACGTTTGAGAAGTGGACGAAACGCAAATGGTGGCAGCGCGAGTGCAACAAACGGCAGCTCATTCACCAAGACGCCCCTTTCTGGGCACATTTATGCATAATGCATGAGTCTTTGGAAATTCTCGTACATGCAATTCAATTTAGAATAATATTTACTCAACGATCTGAGGGAAACTGACAGTCTAAGACTGTTTTTGTTAGAAATTAATTAACCGTGAAAATTCTAATATATATACTTTCAATGTTCACCACTTCAATAATTGTATTTTAAAAAAGAAGGATTTATAAAAACAAAATTTGATCATTTGCGTTAAAGTATCTTGAAATCTTAAAAGACTCTCGTGTGTTTCAAGTCAACAACCAACAAATATGATTGTTTGCCGCGTCTGGCTCTAAACCATGTTAATTAATTTAATTGTACAGAAGACCAATGCTGCTTTTCATGTCAGAAGTTGTCCACATCCGTTTTTTGAATTTTGCAAAAGCCGCATTGGACAGCATTAGCGATCCAGAAGGCTGAAAAGTGAAGCCAACTAAATTCAACACCGAAAAGTTAATCAAAACTTTGCGCGGACCCGGACGCCAACTCGCTGTTTCAAAGCTAAAACATCGAAGTGAGCTTTGCAACAAACGAACGCTGTCCAACCATAGAGATCAAGAGCCAAAAGGCGGACTATTAAAATTTTACATAGAATTTTGGATTGATATCTTTTAGCTTTTAAGGGTTTTAGTTGTAGCTGTGCAAGACTATTGAAGTTTTGGCTCAAATACAAAATAGAATGCAATGCATGCCAAGATCTGATATTTATTGCTATCCGCATCAAAAAGTTTAAAATAACACTCTATGCTTTTTGGCGACGCAACAATTTGTTCGGCAATTAACCCAAAAATGTCAATGTGTTTCGAAGTTATGCACAAAATGTAAAGAATTTGAAGAGGTCGTAAAAATTTGGCCCGGCAGCAACAGGACAATAGGGTTACACAACCCTATTGCCGTCTGTTTGTTGTCTACATTGTAGAATATCTACAAGCATGTTAAGCTTGTTCTGTTTAGCAAAAAACACGCTTTGCATATACACGTGTCCCACACAGACGCTTACCACGTGTAGGCGTGGTATGGTGTGGTTGGGGTGACTTGTGAGTGGTAAAGTGGAATGTTGAGGAGCACGCCAGGCATGCCTGGTACGCTGGTCCACGCCGGGCGGCACTGCAGGAATTGATTTCTGCCAACTATTAACTCGACGTTAAAGTGTTTTCCTCCAAGCAACGTGTATCCTCAACGCTATCAAAGTCAAAGTCGATTGTCTGGTAAGGTCTAAACGTTCTTGACGCACGCAATCAAACTCGTTTGGAAAAACATGAATACCTATTCAGATGTCAAGACATTTCCACGATAATAATTTACATTTTTAGATTTTTTTAATTTTGTGATGATTTAGAAACTAAATCTGAATTTTGAACAGTTTATAAATTAAATGTAATTTATTAGTGTAAAAGAATATTCGCAGTGGAACATTAATTAGCTTGTAACTTTGTCTGGCAGCCAACCGAAACGAACCAGCAGTGAATGCGGGAACAAACGGAATGAAACCTTTAGTATTTTTCTACATATCCACTCGTTGGAAAGTACCTACCCCGACACCCTCACTAGGCAAGATTTATGCACTCACACTTTTAATCCCAACAAAGTGAAAATCCGGTATTGTGACGATCCAAAAATAATACAAAATCTACACAATTAGTCTAAGACGACATCAGCAAGAAAACAAGAATTTGTCGTTCTCGTACATTTATTGCGGTAATTGTCAAGAAAACACGACGTTAAGCACAAACGGAAAACAAGGACGTGCGTTAGGAGTTCCAAAGCTATCCTACAATTCGCAGTTGCATAGCATAAGAGTGGCTCAGCAACCGCAACCCTTTTCTTATTTTGGCTTTGTATTGTTGACTTGCCCGCGTTCCACTCGAGTTTTGATGCGTCTTGTCGTCGCTGTTGTTCTCGCGTTTATGAAAGAGTAAGTTAGTTATACTTGGACCGAGGAGTCAAATGCGACGTTATTAATGTGAAAGCTAATTATATACGGTAATTAATTACGGTGCACACAATGCGGGAACATCGCACAGAGTAGAGATTTCTCTGCGATGAACACATTCCGATTGGGATGGGATTCCGATGTTATTTCAGCAGCAGCGTGTGACGACGTGACGCAAAGTGCCACCGCTCATCAAGACATCCCCAATGGTATTCAGAATGTGATCCGACTTCATGAAGCACAGCGCCTAGGAAACAATGCGAAGCAAATTACAATATATTACCCGTCGGGTAATTCCAAATGTGTGAAGGCTGATTAGTGTTAATTAATAATCGAAAACGGACGTTTGCTGAAACAGGAGTGAATTCAAAGGGCTTCACAGAAGTGCTGGGAGCGATATATTTACCTACATTGTTTCGATGCGCTTCAAAGGAGAGCGGACAAAGCTTGCAGAATTTCGGAAAGTTGTGAAGTCAAATAGAAGCTTCTTGACGGCGATAGCGTCTTATCTTAATAGTAAACAAATTTTCTTGAACAGAAAACGGCGTATGACAGCCCCAAGTCTGTAACGGACTACAAACGATCGGGAAGAGTATTAAATGTTCTTTTGCGCGATATCAGAATTCAGCTAGTGGCGGTTTAATTAAGTTAATACGGGCAGAAGTTAAATATACTCGTAAATCATGATTTGATATTCGAAAAGAGCGCTGGCATAATTACAACTCACTCAAACAGGGCATTGCTCGACGCTTTGAGCTTTGATGCTCGGGCGCTGATGGGAATTTCCACTCTTCGCAGGGCTTGAAATAATAAAAAAGTGGTGCGCAGGCATTTGCTGCCAATTGAACAGGACAAGGACCAGGACTGAGCACACCTAGTTCATTACGCTGATATCAATGTTATTGAAAAAAAAATTACAGATAAATTTCCTTATTTAAGGTAACTACATTTTTAGAAAAATGCAATTATCTACCAAGAAAAAATTATTGTATATCAGCAAAGGGCTTGAAGGTGTAAATATCATAAGGATTATAAAATTTCTAAGCATTTTATCCCTTTGCAGAAAAGATGTTATCATCAACAATCGTCTGTATAAAATGAAATTCATCAATGCACGCGTTCCGCGTTTTTTCGCTGACATACGCTGAAAATATTTCAATATACCAATGCAAAATGATAGGAAAAATATTTGTACAATTCATATTTTGAATTGAATTGAATAACGCATGTGCTTGCCAGCCGACAGAAGAGGAATAACGAAGAATTCTCCGACGCTCTTATGGCGTTGCGTTAAACCCAGCAACGGCGTCCTGTTTGAATAATCTATGCGGTGAAATTTAGCGTGAATGTCTTTTATGATAAAGTAATACGCTCTCGACTCATTCGCAAAATTTATTTATGTTTGCGCTCATACCAGGCACATTCACAAACATTTATCTGCGTTCAGTGCAATGGATTGTTTTACCGCTTGCACGGCAAATAAAAAAAACGACGTGTATGCAAACAAACGTGAAATTATTGATTATACACCGTGCTGTTTTCTGGTGTAAAAATAAACGTATTATTGATAGCTTGTATCCTTCAATATAAATTGTGTGGATTGATCAGGATTTTTTTGTGTTTTTGTTGAAAAAATTACCATAAAAGCTTGTTTAAACTAAAAAAAAAACGTACGACATGATGGAAACAACCAACAACCCTTGAACGCCGTTGCAAAGTGTCGTTTGGTGCGACGGTGGAACATCTCTTCGTTCCGTGCCGGTGAAGCTGACACGCATCCCCAGCCGCCGCGTCGCATTTCGCAGGTTTATAAAACTTAATGCGCGACGTCCTCCTCCGAATATGTTACTTCTATTAAGTAGTTTAATTAAACTAAGACAAGCCTAGCGGGACGTGCACGTCTGTAAACCAGAAAGAAGACATCCCAAACGACCCCAAGCGCCGAGACAGTTCAGAGCCACGACGACGGAAATAAGTCCTTGGAGATACAATAAATCCTAAAAGGGCATTCGAACAAAATTATTCTCTGGCGCCAGTCTTCAAAGGTCGTAAACAATGCGCTTGCTCAGTACATTTTTATTTAAATTTGAAAAAAATATTTAATTTATTTATTCAGCAAAAAAATTTCTTTGTAAAGAAAAAATTAATTATTTGACTTAGATATTATTATTAACGCTGATTGTCTTAATTCAAAGTCAAACTAACAATTAATTAAAGTTAAAATCTCTTAGATGAGATGGACGAGCATGGCGGAGTTGGAGGCGTTGGGATCTCAACGGGCCCGTCTCGGGATGCACAACGCGCCAGAAGCGTAAAGTATCTATTTTTATCGCCGACGAACAGTTTGATAACTTTTAGTTTTAATTTAATGACTTTCGTCTTTCGTTCGTGCAGCGCGCTCGAATTGAATGTCGAGCGCTCTTCAGCCACTTCAACTCGGCAACAAACACGTGAGGGGTTTTCCTTTGGGGAATCCTTTAATTTTAAATTGCGTTCAATTAAAAATGTTTGGAATTAACAAATGCAATATTTCATTAATCCAGTTAAAGCAATTGTTTATTTATTTATTACAAAACAAAAGTTTACATCAATTATTAATTGTTAAGGATCGCTACATTTCGACGCTTTTATCGCGAACTAAATATATCAATTTTTAAAAATTTAATTTTTTTTCGATTTTTGTATAAAATCAAATAAAGTTTTTCTTCTAAACAAATTTTAAATAACAACATTTTCCTCTAGGAGTCTAGAGTTTTAGACATTAAAGTTTGGAGTTTAAAGTTCACAATTTGCTGTAATATTATATATTCCTGCAAGAAGTGCGAAAACATAAAAAAAATATTTATACAGATTTAAGGCGAGTTTCTGCAAGTTGGTAAAGTATTCAGAATGCACACGCATGCAAGCAATCGCTGTACACACGTGCTTGCACTCCCCCTCGCAATAGAACACGAAGAAAATAAGTGCCAGAAGTTAGTAATATGATTTAGATGTAAGATGTCCCGGATGTTGCCTCGAAATCGTGACCGGAAGTTTTGACTGCATAATATACTTATATAAAATTTAGCACTTCGATTTCAGTCGTATCTCCAAACGCAAACAGAGAAGAAGATAGAAATAGAGGGTGCTAGGCAGGTACAGTTTCAACATGGTGCCTATCAAGATCAAAAAAATATCAATAGTCGATTTTGTCGGCTCAATTGTTTCCATGGGATTGGCAGAGTTCGAATCTGTTCTTCTTTTATCAAAATGCAAGTATGGTAGCAATACTGGACCAGGGAACATTGCTTAATTCCTATCCACTTGAACATCTGGCGTTCGAACTGGTTTATAATATATATTGTTCTGCCGTGTATCAAACGCGATGATATATAATTTCCAATAAAGCGCGCGAGCGTTTTGCACGTCGTTCGATCATCGTTCGACCAAGGAGATATTTGCACTGCAAAACGCTGCAGCGCGTGTCTTTTCCAGGATAAAAAGGTGGAGAAAAGGAAGGTTATGAAGTGTGAGCTGGCGCAGCTGGTGTTGACGGCAACCGGGCGTTATGTGCACGTGGATATCAAATATTGAAAGTAGAATATTTTGTCGTGTAAGACAGTAAAGTTTTCGGCGGAATCGACAGCGACATATTTTTTATCCTAACATCTACATGCCCATTTCGAATGACAAAATTTTGTTGGGGATGATCTATTGCATCATTAAACTTTGTTCATTTTGTTCAACATGATTTTTAATTATTTTTTTTAAATATTGAGGATATTTGAGTTTGTTTTTGCTTGTGAGTGATTTATAATAAATATCAACGTAAATTGTATGTACAATTTAAATATTACTCAGGGGTGTAATAAGGTAATAAGTATGAAAGGCGTTAGTGCTGTCAGTAGCGTTACCATACAGTTTTGTACCAAGAAGTGGGTCAGAAGGAGCCGTAAACATCCTACAATGGTTTCCTATCGGAAACGACGCCGTTTCAGCTATCGGAAGTGCAGGCGTACATATATCGCAATGCACACAAATTTTAAAGTCATCAATTACAAAGCTCTATCGTCTTGGTAAATTACTGCAAAAGGAATTAATTTTTTTTATAGGAAATTTCGTAATTCGAAAACAAGGTAACTAAAATAAGGAGCAAAATAAAGTAGAATGCAAATGTGTATGGTGTGTTTGGCACCAAGGCAATTTATTTTTTTCGCACGCAGACCAAAGATAATCTATAAACCATTTACTATGTACTACTTTGGCATAGTAAATAAAAAGTAAAGGAACTAACCTTTGGAGGTGCCTGTGCGGCTTCACATTAACGTGATGAGATGAGCAGGTGATTGCTATATGGCGCGCGCGAGTTAAGTGATTGAGCTTTCATTCGTTTTTTTTGCATCGCGTCTCTGTCGGTGTCTGGCCCTTATCGACTTTATGAGGCGTCGCATCGTTTGTTCCGCTATCCTGTCAGACGTTGAAGGCTAGCATCTTATCGGTAGCGCGTTGTGTTTTATGTTGCGGCACGTCGATATCGCACCGCGTTGATCTATGACATTCGCTGTGATAATGTATTGTTTAAGCGTGGCGGTTGACGCTTGACGGTCGACGTTTAACGATCAAATTTCTCATATTCTTTTAAGGTTTACGGAAGGTGATGATTTCCGTGATGAAGGGGTCAGGTTGAGCTTGAGTAGTAGAGGCGGAGTGAGTTAGAGCGTGCGTGTGGATGCGCCGGGCAACAGCACGTGGGTCTTGTGCGAGGCGCACGACGCAGTGGAGCCTGCGCCGCGCCGCCACGCAGCTGGAAGTCATTGCGTTCGCCGCCGCTCGACGCTCAGATCCCGCGTGTCGTCCGTAGCGTGCGCTTGTTTGATAACGCGGTTAATGCAATCGGTGATACGTCGTCATGCCGCCTTTGCTACTTGTGATATCGATGGTTCTACCAGTGCTTCTGTTATCGGATCAAATTAGTGGTGAGCTATTAGTAATTATTGAATAATAAATAAACTTGTTTCCCCATAAAATTAAATTAAAAAGTTGGTACCAATTTTGTTTGGAAGTCTTTTGAAAAAGTTGAATGTTTACACGCGCTAAAGTCAATTACAGCAATTACCGACTGTAAATCACGCCATCCTCGCTTCTCTCCTGTGTCACCGTGGAAAAGATTACGCCGGCGGCGGGTTACGAGCGTAACCACATCTTGTCGGACGGGAGGGTGGCTGGTACGTGCACACAAACTTCGGACAGTCTTCGGGCAAAGTTGGCGCGACCGCGGAGAGACATATTTCACGGCGGCACCAGGCGGAACCGAACGAGCTGAACCGCACACCACGTTCGAACACACATCTTTGGTGGTCCCGCGACACGAAAACTTTACTCTAATTATATGCGCGTTACCCTAAAAAAAAAGAATATCTACCTCTTCAAGGAAGTAGAGTAAATGAGATTAAAATTCTATAAAACAATGTTGATGCACTTTTTTGTTCATCAACTAACTTTCCATTGCACAACGACAAAAGTTGTATAATGAAATTCATAAATGATTTTGTATTCATTAATTTTCTCGGCGCAGAAAATGAAGAGAAGGAATGAACAAATAAGGACAAGGATTTTAAGGATAACATTTTAGAAAGATAATAGAGTTTTAGAGCGTTTTATGTTGTCGACCAAGGTATAAATATTCGGGGCTCGATTAAAAACGGAGTGCGTCCGTGTGAACTAATGAAGTGGTGCATTGGCTGGTGTTTGCCTTGTGCGCTTGGGGCGGAGGCGGCACCAAATAAACGAGAGAAAAGAAATGAGAATAAAGTTGCGTGCGGCGTCGGCCGTCGCGGTGGCGTCCTGAGTGTGTGTCTAAGTAATGAACGGAGCGACGTGCAAGACTTTCGAAAGTCCACATTAGCCGGGCGCTGCGGGTGCCCTCAGGACAAGAGTCGAGGAGTTATGGCTATTGCCGGATATAGATCGTGTTCCGCCACTTCTTGGGGCGTCGGGGCGATTTTCCGCTCCGTCGGTTGGCTTCCATACAGTGCGTCTCAGTGCTCGCTTGGCCGATCTCCAGAAGATGAATTGTAGGCCTCGACTAACGACCCGGCTATTGCGGCTGTGAAAATGCAGCGACGATCCATTAAGCAAACTCGTGGGGCGCGGGGCATTTATCTGGCACGGCTTTGCACCCTCGGGCAACACTTCGAAGACGTACAATAAACATATCTTGCAAATTGTGCTTGTATCAAACATATCGTTAAAGTTTGTTATGTTGAGCGCAATGCCGCGGCAGCTATGACGCCCGTATGAAGATGAGCGCGACGAACGAGCGTCGATTTAGCTTGATGGAAATTTTGAGGGGTGTCGCGGGCTGACATCGACAGCGAAACGGCGAAAGCTACGAAAATGTTGTTGTTTGCTAGGGTGAAGTATTCGCGGCCGGAATGCGAAGCGTGCGGAATACGTGAGGACTCTTTATACTTCAGTTGATATGTAAACCGCGTTCACCAGATGCACTTTGACAGATGCAGCACGCCTGGAATGAATATTTCTTTTCGTTTGTCAAGGCGACGACATGTCACTTTGACATGGCAAGTTTCATGACTTGTAGAGATTGCTTGTTGTGATTTGTTCTCTTCTGAGTCTGTCACAATATTTGTGAAAAAAATCAAAATGTAGATCATTGTATATAATTCAAAACTCAAAATCCTGCTGATAGGTTGATTAACTACCAAAACATATACCATGTTTAGGCTGTTGACATAATAGTTCAATACCTTTCGTTTTGATTGCGGTTGAGAATGTCCCTTTTCATTTAAATCTAGACAACTCCATCCAACCTGAACAGCTAGGCTCATGCAATAGCTAGGGTAGATATGAACACATCACATCTCATCGTATTGCCGCTATAATATTCTCGCTTCATTAATATTCGTAGCGAGCATAACCCATCATGTCGACCGTAGCGAGAAAGAGCCATCTCTCCGCCCTCTCGCTCCGCCGCCTCCACCGACGCGCGGTTTTTGATTGATGAGCTCCGCAACGACCAATCTTCCTCCCTTACCCGCCACCGCTTCTTCTACGCGCGACGCAAAATGTAAACGAACGCAAATTGGCCCAAGGACTACATTATACTCCCATTCGACCATGGTCTTCTCAGCTACCGCAGATTGTTGGCAAAGATTCACCTGCGGGGTATTCTAGTGATCGATCCCAACCCCATAGTGTTCGCTTTCTCCACATCGTCCAAAGTTATTACAAAATGCACCTTTCAATTGGGTATTAACGACAACGCCTCCAATCTCTGCGCACAATAAATCATTAATGATCCCGGCAGGATCATATTGCCATGGTCTAAATACATCGTGAGGACTTTCCGGTGCGTCCAGTCCACCCTCCATACGCTCCGGAACATTTTTCGCAGCATTGCGGTAATGAGCTTTGCCACTGGCGTGGAAAACGAATCACGCCAAGTTAGCGCGCAGGTGAAGAGCCACGAAAATAACTTCATGCAGTCGCAGACAAATGACCTGACTTTTATTTACCTTGTTAATTATAATTAGATATACGCCAGCTTCAGGGAAACTTTGCTTTTTGGCTGGGAGGCAATTTGCGAACAAGAAATGGTGAACGAAAACTTGCACGCATTGCCTTTTCTAAATTCATCGTCCTGACAGCTTACGAAGATGTTCTGAATAACGTTATAAAATTAGAAACCTTCCAGCTACTTGGTAGTCAATGCAATGAAAAAACACAGTAAATACAAAATGGAGCTCATCTCCGGTGCGGTTCAAAAAATACATTAGCGCCGTTACCGTTGCTGTAGGTAGAGCTTAATGTTTAGATACTTTTAGGATCCGAAAGCATTAAACTCCTTGGAAGAATGGCAGAAGCAGCTTCTACATCGATTTTGAATGATTTATTTATAAAATCGTTTTTTACAAGTTGTAGGTGCCGCGAGTTGAAGGCAACTCTTGAATCGGTTATGGATCATAATGGTTATACGTATGTATGAGGCATGAAGCGTGGAACTAGTAAAACTTTTTTGCTTAGGTAAAAACGGAGGGTGGAAATTCGTTTTAAATCTTTCGTCGCACGGAAGCGAGCCGAAGTTTCTGTGAGTAGATTTTAAAGACAAATTACGTTATGGTGATCAAGCATAATGTCGACCATTTTACTGAAACAGAAACCAAGAGGAAAAAGCTTCGAAGGTAAAAAAAACAAGTCAAATTTAAACTTAGGTAAATCGTAATAGGCTTCAAAAATGTTTTGTACAATTAGGGTAGTATTTGTTACACCGTGTCAAAAAATCAATACATGAAATTTTATGGGTGCTTTTTAAGTTACGTTTTCGGCACCGGAAAATATAACAGAAGCAAATTAAGCGAAGCCATTAGCGCCATAAATAATGACGATACATTAGGGGTAAGTACAAAAATAAGAGCAATAAGTTTTTGTTAATGTGTCATTTTCTTTAGATTTATTTTTACGCAAAACTGGTGCGCTAAGTATCTATGTAAGGTGTTGACGGGTTTAGGTTTTGTTGATTTTAAGAAAATCTATTTCATTGAATTGAACTCAATGCAAGAGTCACAAGTCAAATATTAATTTTCCAAAGCTTTTATTACTGTGGAGTGTGCTTAACAGTAAAATAGCAAAATTGCATATAATACACTCGAGCTCTGCGCGCCAAGTAACTAAATTAGCAGAATTTGCGCGCAGAAGGAAAACCTTAAAACTCGATGAGCAAATAATTAAGAAAGCAGCGTGCAGACGTTGAGTTAGACGCCGGAAAGCGAGGGTAAGAGGCGGCAGACGTCTTGAGTCGAATGCTCGAGTGAGCAAACACGCATTACGAGCCGGTAGGCGACGCGCGAGCATTCTTCGACTCATCAACAACAATCGTTTTAATTCGAAGTAAAAAATGCGGTAGCAGTCCCAGTTCGGTTGTTCGCAACTTTTCCTTCCTGCCGAAGCGGCAAAAATAATTCTGTTTGCTCGCATAATTGCGTGTTTGGCATAAAATATAAAAAACATATTTTCACAAGTGCCTTTAAGTATTTGTGGGGATGTGTTATTCGGCTGTTTGTTTTCGCAAAATGTGCGTTAACCGAGTGGAAATTCTAAGTGGCACTTTGTTTAGCGACCGAACGCCTTTTACGACGGTCCTTTCCCGAGAAGATATACGTTTTCGGTGCGATAACACGCTGTTCCCGTCGAGCGACCGTTGGGCGCGAAATTGAGATTAAAAATGAGATTATTCCGGGTGTAAAATGTTTATCCCTCGGCGTGCGTGGTTGGCGGGGATATCTTGGATTTACAATCTTGGATTTTCACATGTACAACTGTGGTTTTGAGGTTAGTCTTGCAAATATTCGTTAATCTACATGTAATATTTCACAGTACGTCTACTCCTAACCTAGAACGACTGCAAGCCAGATACAGATGATACAAAGTCTTGGGCCTGCGAGATAATATGATTAAGCAAAGTGGAATATAATTAGAACGAGGCGCTTCTGCCATGCCTGGCGCAATAAGACATTGGCTAATTTTGGTTTGCGGGATTTTAGATATACGTGTGTGTGGCGGGCGGATGATATCTGTCTTTCTGCATGTGTTATCGATCTGTTAATTCGGCATCTCATCCCAACTAGGGCATTGCAGAGCTGGCAATTGCGCGAATTTTCGAACAAGATCACGAATGCAAGACGACACGGCGTACAGAATTTATACGTAGCTGATGTACAGCTTCTTCCTTTAAACTAGAACGCTGGATGCTGGTGGTGCACACAATCTTATTAAAACTTACAGCTGCCAGCAGAGATTTAATCAGAAAACCATCAAACACCAACTGACCTCAAGAAATATTTTCAGTTCAAAATTATTCGAACAAAACCGATAATACCTTAATGCTTAATACATTTACGTTCACCTTTAATAATAAACTAAACCTTGGTGTTGGTTTCAATTTAGTCGTTAGCAACCACAACCACAACATCCGCAACTTGCTCTTTAGTTCATTATGCGAATATAATCCCCGAAAATCGAAATTAGATAACTGTGTTTATTAATTGAGGATTTAGATATCACAACACAATACGTTAGTAATCAACCTTATTATAATCACTCGGAGCAATTTGCTTCCAAACCAAAAATATTCATCGCTTAGTAGAAACTCATTTCTGTGTCATGACTTTCAAAAAGTTAAAATTAATTTTCTATGCTCGAATATAGAGCAAATTTGTAAAATAGATTTTCGTAATTAATTTATGCAATTACCATGAATTATAAGTGCTAGTTATTCAAGTGGGTTTTGCATTCATTATAGCGCTTGCTGTGACAATTCTAGCATTTTAACTTCACAACACTCAACGAGAATTGAACGAGGACTAAACGAGAAAACTAGTTTGTAGCTGGGTGAATAATAAAACGGCAATAATTATTTTTTGACTGCGGATATTAATTAAAAACATTAACTTTCGTTATGTTGAACGGGCAAAAAATATTTTTGGAATAAAACCATTTATATTTTCTATTTTACTTAACGTATGTCTTACTTAAAGCACGGGCGTTAACTCCAAATCAGGGATGGACTAAAATTGGTTTAAATTTAGCAAACCTACAAGTGCAATAGAAGTAGAAGTTATTTACATGTTCAATCCCTTAAAATGCAATTACATGATAAAACAAACAATTAAAATTCAATTTTGTTCGTTTCTAAAGCTTTTAGTAAATCTATTGTTAAATACGATCGATAAATAAAATTTAAATAATAATCTAGTTAATAATTTTACGAAACTACTAACTATGAGTGTAAACACTGGATTTGTGTTGATCTATTGAACCATGTAAAATCAGTGGATCATACTTTATGAAGTTATCGGAAATTACGAGAGTATAAGAGTACAACTTTATCCATATTCCGACTAGTTGCAAACGCATAAAACCACTTTGAACTTTAACTAAATCCCAACGCATTTAATAAACCACTCGTATCAAAATCCCTTTGTGTAGTGATGCATTTTTTAAAGGGTTGCTTGTAAGCTTGTTTTAAAAGGTTTACTCATGTCTAGGTTGTATTATTGATCAGACTTCTAGTCCAAAGTTCATTTACAAACTTTATAAAAAACTTTCCGTATTTCCCGAATAAACTAAACGATTATATTTTAGTGCCTGTCGCGCAAAGTTATTGAAGGTACGCGATTAAATATTGAACAATTCTGAATAATGTAAATTTAATGGAAAGTTTATTTTTATTTTTATTTATATCAAATTTATAACTCACTTTTGCATGATTATTTTTTATTTCATTGTAAGTAAATAAATTTAATTACGTGCAGTTATTTGTTACATTTTTTGGAATGATTCATTTTATTTTGC
This sequence comes from Atheta pasadenae, assembly GCA_030264155.1. Taxonomy (NCBI): domain Eukaryota; kingdom Metazoa; phylum Arthropoda; class Insecta; order Coleoptera; family Staphylinidae; genus Atheta; species Atheta pasadenae. Next base: position 45,528 of record JARJDS010009837.1, on the reverse strand, counting down.
ATTGGATTTCGAAGCAGTGCAAAACAAATTAACGTTAATTAAAAATATGCAATTGAGTTTGTGCGCATGGTTTATTGTTGAAGCACAAAACGCACACATAAAAATAATTCTTTGTTTTACAACGGACCATGCACAGTACAAACCAGTGAGTATTGTCTATTTGTGTTCATTTTGTTGGCGTAGTCTTTCATTCCGTTTACAGCTTTTGGCCGAGTCCATTGTCTACAACGGCGCGTCATTGCATTAGAAACTCGCGCTTATCAGAAATAAAATCAGCGGCGCTACTGCTACTAAACAGGACCGCACTGATTTTTTTCTTTAAGAAAGCGACCCCAGAATCAACTCTCTCTCGTCGATGAGTAGATAGATAGATTGATATCGCGCCGCTCTCTCGGTTTTGTTATCAGCAATTTGAAACGCGGCCAAATGTTCTTCGAGCTTTTCTGGGAAATTTCCAATGATTTCAATGTTTCTTTCTTTGGACTTTTTACATTTTTTTTAGTTTTTTGCTTTTGTGCACAATGCCGATGGCAGTTGCAACTGATTGGATAAACATAAAAATAAAACAGCCCAAAGTTTCGTTTTCTTTTTCCACTAAAATCGATAAATTTTTATTTGCCAATCGTGTAATAATTTTCACATTGTGATAATTTTATGACGCTTCTTGTTAGTAAATTTGAGTACTATAATTCAAGACTTCAACACTATCGACTTAAACACTTAAATAATGTAATAAGGATTACTACACACGAAACATTGTTTCCCAATGCATATAATCGAATTCAGGCATAATTAAATTCCAAATATTTACTTTGGCTTCTACGTCGTACCTGAAAGTTTCTACGATGCCAATCTTGTTACATGTTACATGTCGGCGATCAACGTCACGTCTCAACTAAGGAAAGTTTTCGGCACTTCGCGAAATGCAAACATAGTTTATGCATAGTATAGTTTATCTATAACTGGAAAAACATAACCGTTAACTGATGAAATGAGTGATTGGCAGACAAACATGCAATCCATTAATGTTCTAATTGCACACGTATTTGAATGAAAACCAATAAATATTTATACAATTGAATTGCGCCCAATGTGACATCTATAATGCAAACAAAACACAACGCAGTCGCAAGTGGCGCATTGCACGAAGACCGAAATCATAAACACGTACGATTCAACACGTTATAAAAGCACTTGGCGAACAATTTTAACGTAATTATATTAATCCATTAAATTATTACGTTAAACTCGCTTTTAACGCACTTTGGCACATTATTTTATACTGCGCAAACTTGCATGATTTGCATTCGTCTTAAAACGTGATGGAAATGATGGAAAATTAACGAAAACGAAGATTAATTGAAGAACTTGAAAGTTCTGCGTTGGTTGAACGTCGAGATTCGTCTTGTTAATGTTTAGATCCTTGCTCCTTATCCTCAACATTGTTGACTTCTTGACGTGTTCTCCTAGCTCTATCTTGCTTTTCTGCACGTGTCACATCTATGTTGGAGTAATGCCTGCTTTGACTTGTTTGCAGGAAGACGAGCGCGCAACATAGAATCCAATGGCATCGGCATGCAAGGAGATTTTAATCACGGTAAGTCGTTATCATAACTATAACTATTTTACCCGGACAACCTTTTCCACCCTCTTCAGTATAACTCCAGTATAGCAATGTATACTAGGAACCAATGTGATCTTTACATTTTCTAATATGACTTTCAACCTGGGGCAACCCCTGCTAACGGAACATCGAAAAAGAAAGGAAAAACTGCTATTGCTTTCATATAAAGCGAGTCTTATATGGATAATAAAAAAAGGTAACGAGATTAAGGCCTCTCGTCGCGCGTGGAGCACGTGGGAATGGGTTAATGCGGGGCGGGCACATTGAATACACAATGTTTGACCCCGGCAGTTGCAATAGCTTGACTCAACTTAGCAAAAACCCTTCATACCAAAAGAGAAACAAGTCAGAGTAACTTTTTCCCTTTACTGTGACCTTTTTTGTTGTGTGTGCACATCATACACAAAACCACATAATCTTGCTTTTCTATAAAAATATAAAGTGACATTGATTGAAAACTTTTATCCACAAAAACTTGAAAAACACACAAAATTTGTAATTTAATTCTGAAATTATCACAAACAGAAACAAGGTACAAAAAAACAGGAATACAAACTTTGTTGAATTCCAGTTTTTTTTTTATTTTTTAACTCGAATGGTTATAAAACATCGGATAGTATTCCCAGAGGAAATTGATGTTGGTGATTGTGTGCGTGCAAAAATTGTCTGCCCATTGTCTGAGAGATACACTGCTGTGAATATTCTGTAAAAATCAATTATACATTAACCCAGATATAGTAACGTGTGTACATTACGTGGATGCGCCGGGCACTTCTCGACTTTTTCACCTTTTTGTTTACATTTTATTTAATTTGTAAAAATCATTTTTATTTTTTGATAAATCATAGCATATATTCAAAAATAAAATAACCTAACAAACATTTTATTATTAAAAACATGACATCACAGGATTTAAAAATAATTGGCAACGTTATAACATTGAAAGGATTATAGCAATTAGTTGTTTTTTTTTAGTTAAATGTTGTTTTATGGTTAAATTATATTAAAAATAAAAATATTTTTTCTTATTTAAAAATATTGTTTGTTAATTATTAATCGCATTACGTTGTAAGCTGACTACGTCAATACAATAGATGCGTATAGTTGCACAAGGGTTGAGTGAATGAATGAATAGTTTTCAGAAACCCCATACCTAAAGTTTCTGTAATCGCAGCGCAAGTTTTCGAAAATCAGAGCGAGCGCAACACAACTTGTCTAAAGTAGTGTGGAGAATGTGGGCTTTGCAGCTTTACAATTTGCTTTTACGTATAGAATTACGACATTCATGAGTGATGCACTCAAAGAGTGCATTTAGCATAGACATATAAATTATAGTTGGGACTAGAAGGAAGACCCTGTAACAAACTATTTTGATAAGTGCACGGTAGTAATGAAGCTGAAGTATGTTAATTAGGTATACATTCAGGAAATAAAAACAGAATTTACTATGCACAATTAGTTAATTGACATCTTTAGTGCATTAACCATTAGCATTTTTTATTATAAATCAAAATCACTCTAATTCCTAAGACAATAATTTATAATTGGTCTAATAAACTACTTGCAACCAACATTCTCTAACAATGCAGAAGTTTACATGATATAGATCATGCCTGTTTGGCATACGTGCAAATTTAGCATTCAATTCACAACCACAGACTATCAACAAATACCACGCGCGGCTCGGAGCGCTGATAGTCTTAAAACATGAATGTTCAATGTTAACATCGGCGTGGTCGTATTGAGGCTGGAATCGAATCGTAGCTAACCGATATACCAGGAGCGCGGCGGCGATGCTATCCTACGGACATTCGGCGACTATTTACGAGAACGGCGTATTCCGTGCATGTCCATTGTGTGCGCAAATACGCCCGTTCGATTCACTAGTTGACTGCCGGAGAGAATACGAGCCTCCGGTCTGCGGAGCTGAGTTTCCCATTCGAAGTGTTCGTTTTTCCGGTGAATGCACGCCACTGCAACGAGACTCGGGTCAATTTCCAACATTCGTCGAAAGAAGTTAAAAATTTTATGGCATTCCCATTCGAATATTTCTCGAGAGACCAGTGTGGGCCACAATTAGGATTTTAAAGTTCGAACCCGATGGCAATTTTTCTCTGTCATTGAATACAATTTTTTAAAAATTGCATTTCAGATGATTTATCATTGTATCCACAATTGCATCGCACCACAATTGGTGCAGTAAAAAGAGTATTTTGTTTTGATGTATTTTTTGTGGTCTCAATTAAAAATTGATTGATTTATATAATAAAATTTTTTGAACAATTTTTTAAACGTTGCATAATTTTTATGTCTGTAACGTATTTGTGTGCCACAAGGAAAAATTTATGACTTTATTGCGTCGTGAGGCAATACATTAAGCAATGCGCCGGAATGATGGAAATGCTCGAGCGGAAAAATGTCAAAACCACAGAATATACCTAATATAATATACATAATTTTCAAGTATGCAAATACCGCGGACTTCTTCCTTTCCTTGTGGAACAGTCTTTTATGTAGATTTCAAGCTCGTGTTCCATGTGTTAGTAACCAGGACTAAAACGGCACGTAGCGAAATAGAGTCGTTCGAATTAATGCCACTCGCACCAAGAAGATACGCAAAGAATGCCGCACTGTGAGCGTCTTTATTGCGAACTCTTCGTAGTGGTGCCCAGCCACAGAAAGGTGCTAGCGCTAGCAGTTTTTTGTTTCGTTATCGCAGCATACATTTTTCGTATAATTAATGCAAAAACGAGTGTTCAGATAATGAGAGTGCATTTTTTTTGGTAACAGGAACAAACAAGATACTTTATAAGAAGCGCTGTGATGTGAAACTCTATAAAAGATTATAGAGTTTTTGTTGTAAAATTTTTATATCATGCACACTAATAAAATTCCCAACAACCGCATCGTTTTTTATCATATTTATAATTTGAATAAAGGCGTAAGTTTAAATGCTGTCACAAAATTAAGGTATTTTATGGACAAATGAGCAACGGCACGCGGACTTGAAGTGACTTGCCTTCGTCCGGACGAGAGTTAATCCGAGTTAAGATAATACGAAGTTACAGCGCATTTAACACAACATCGAGATTCGGTTCGGGGCCGTTTTCTGTTTAGCTGTTTAGCCCTCGTCGAAGTTGTTACGTGTGTTGCAAGAGCGGATCAGCGCTGGCGCAGAGCATCGTCGTGTTATTCATTTGGCGAGTTCGAGGATCAGTTCTCCGGTTCGCCGGCAAGTCCATGCTCGGTAAGACTACGCGGCACGCTCGAACGAGTTCCGCATTTCACAGCATCCTCCAGGAATAAGACCCTTATCATTCTATTAGTGCGTGAAAGCCTCGTTCGAACCCGAGCGCTGAACACTCTTGCACATACATCCGGAGTTTTTGTATTCTTCAAGGCTTGCATCCAAACCATCCTGAGCACCCAAGCAGTCAGGGCACCTAAGGATTCATGGTTATGCACATTCAGCATATTTATAATGATTTTACCCTTTTACAAATCAGAAAAATGATTTATTTGTTTATTTTAGTCCTTTAACCAATTTTGTGTTATTAAATTTATTTTCTCATAAAATGGGTCAATTATTTCAGCCAGCTGTTTATCTGCATTTTGCTAATTAATATTAAAGTTCCGGAAAGTCTGGCGCGGCACCTTTACTGGTCCTGCTTGTTGTGTATCGTTGGGAATTTTATATGGGCGTAGTGTTAGCGCACGCCGGTGATGTTTTATGCATGTTATGGGGGTTACACGCTGTGCGAACCTTCTTGCCACCTTTCTTTTACAGGGTTGTATAGGGAATCTAGAGCGGAACAATCTTAAAACCTAAATTTTCCAAACAGCAAAATAGCAAGATATTTAATTATGATTTTCGTAGAGTTCATAAGTAATGCATAGCATTCGGAAATAAAGTCGCGTTTTAGTCTCATGGGCAATTAATCCAAGCCAACGCAAAGACAACCCCCACCAGTGATACTCCCACTACTACCTCATAATTTGCGTTTACTGTACACATGGAACACGGTCTAATGATGAAGTTAAATCAACAATTTCGCTTTCGAAATTTCAAGTTCCACGAACAAACTACATGCTGACTTGAATTATACAATTCGTTTGCACAGCAGGCTTATAGTACTTTTTAAATATGAGATAGATATCCTTTTTACAAGGTGATGCTAAGCGGGTTAATGTGGTTTAAAGCTGTTTAAAACGGGTTAAAGCGATTTACTTGTAAATCCCCTTAAAAATTTATCGTTTTGTTCACGTACAGGTGTAACTTTTTGAGTCAAATCTTATCGAGTATGTTAGACTTCAAAGTCAATAAATCGGGAAAGCAACCAATTGCTTGTACATTTTGTAATATTTTAGCCAGTAACAAAATTTGTAGTAAACTTTATTGTGTACTAACCGCAATGTACACAAACCACTCCATAATTATGTCATTATTATAGTAAAACCTAATATGGTTAGTAAACATAGTTATACTTTGATAACAAACTGTATAAATTGAAAATTCCCAAAGCGTGTCTGTTGAGGTTATAGGGCACTCACTCTACTAAACGGGCACATAACTGACGTACCTTATTTATGGCAGTAGGTAATGAAATGTTAGCGGTGTGCAATGTGCGGTGCGCGAGCCTGCCTACGTAATGAATAATGATGGTTTGTAATGCCTTTTCCAGAGTTGGGATTTCCGCGATTCGCCGAGAATATTTCCAACGTGACAGTGACGATTGGACGCGACGCGCTCCTGGCTTGTGTGGTCGACAACCTGCGGGGATTCAAGGTGAGTGCACCCCCCAAAACATTCCATTCTCCAGCCGAAAATAAAGTGTTCATCTTGTGTCCCATGAAAATTTTAGCGTGTATGTGTATTCGGGGGAGGGTGATGGATTGCCTTAGGTAGGATTATTGGATCGCACGGCGCGAAAACGCCGAGGGACCTGGCGTTCTGCGACGCCTTCGTGAAATCGAGTTTCTTTGTCTGAGTGCGAAACACATCCAACTTGACGAAGTCGAGGTAAAATCTAAGCAAGCGGAAAAACTCTGAAACAACCCAAAGACTATAGAATGTTCTAGATGGCACTAAGACAGAAACCGATTTTCTACGATTTATGCATGTCACTTTACGAATTGTTTTCAAGGATCGATTGAAAAATAATAACATTAGTGTACAATTCGTAGATAAACAATAAAACCTTGCATAGGTACGAGACGTGCAGGGTATCTGAAGAAAACAAACTCGAAAATGGAAGTGCGATGCCCAAGCTCATCCTAGGGCAGAATGGCTGGTCGTACCAAAGGAAAAAAAGGAGTGAGGAATTGTTCGTGAGTTGAATTCGCTGCGGGGGTTTTCTTGCCAAGCATACCTTGGACTATGTGTGCGCGTTTTTTTAGTCTACTTCCACTCCGGAGGTCTCGACAGACTAGAAGGACGTGCGCAGTTTCTCTGATTCCGAGAAACACTGCGAGGGCATGTTTTCATTTTACTCAGTAGATAGATCTGTATATCGGATCAGAGCGGGTGCTGAAGTGTGCGGAACGCGTTCCAAAGTCCACCCTTTACATCATCAGTTACTTTATCAATTGCAGAAGCGTGTACCGTGAACACACACAGCAGCGATAATAAAAATACAAAAATGAACTGGAGTGGTATCATCGTGCGCTTTCGTGTTGCAGGTCGCTTGGGTGCGCGTCGACACACAAACGATCCTATCAATCCACCACAACGTCATCACGCAGAATCCGCGCATCTCCCTCAGCCACAACGACCATCGCTCGTGGTACTTGCACATCCGCAACGTGCAGGAGGCGGACAGAGGATGGTACATGTGTCAGGTCAACACTGACCCGATGAGGAGCCGCAAGGGATATCTACAAGTAGTAGGTGGGTCTCATAACGCGCTTACGTTTTTCCAGCGTGTTTTTGTGTGAAACGCCATCCGCATTCAAGTTCCATCCGGAGATACACAAAGCAAAAGAAAAAGCGTTACCATTTGGCTGCTTCCACTCCTGCTCTTGTGCTTTCGCCGTTGCTGTTGATGTACAAAAGCGCCATCACCATGTGCTGCACACACCCGTCGCGTTATATAACCGACACAAATTAATTATTTTTTGTTTTCGTTTTCATTGTGTGCCTCCCGCAATTTATAATACCAAGGATCTGCTTTGGACACCTGAATTTTCAGCTATCGTTTTGCTGTTTGGACGTTCCGCGCGGTATTTTCCTACTGGTGCTTTTTTTATTTGTTTTATAAGTGAACGCGTGCCATGATATGCGGCAGCCACAGGAGAGAATTAACGAGTTGTGCTCGAGTTTTTAAAATTTTAAACAATCAGTCCGCGCAAATATAATAACACAATTTATTTTTGTTTGTACATATTCGGCTTGAAAAGTGATGCCAATTTATCATTTCTGTCACAATCACCTCACCACAGAGGTGATTGTGGTGAATCCTGCCACCACCGAAATAACACAGCTATTGTATATTACAAGCAAGAAAACGGGATTTTAATGACGAACATTTTGCTTTTACGAGCAGCATGTAATAATTTTTAAACGCTTCAACATTCATATTTATTACACCTTGAACGTCAACAATTTTATTTTTTAGCATAAATTATTTAAATACAAACATATATCAACTTAATTTAAATCAGTTTTATTGACATTTAATCCAAAATTTTTATTTTTACAATGCACATTAAATTTAGTATTCAAAAAGTTAATAAATTCAATTTAAAATGTTTTTGTTTATCAACTTAAAAGTTCAAAAAGAAAATTGTTTACAAACAATTTGTTGGAATATGATTACAGTACCGCCTAGCATCGTAGATCGGGAGACAAGCTCTGACATGGTTGTGTTAGAATCGACCAACGTCAGTTTAACCTGCAAGGCAACGGGTTATCCTGAACCCTATGTTATGTGGAGACGAGAAGATGGAGAAAACTATCGCTACAACGGGGAAAATGGTAATTCCTTAAGAAAAAACGTAAAAATATCATAATCGGCTTTTGTGTTTTGGCATTGCAGTGAATGTCGTTGATGGCGAGGTCTTATTCATAGTCAAAGTAAGCAGACTGCACATGGCAAACTATCTCTGCATTGCGTCAAACGGAGTGCCACCTTCGATCAGTAAGCGAGTCCAACTAAAGGTACAATGTAAGTAATTGCATATACAAATTAGTCACAAATTAACCCGTTGATTAATAAATAAACAGCTTCTGATTAAATGTAAACTTGGAATATGAATTATATATCTATTAGTTGTAAAAGTAGGTCGATGAACGTTTGAATTTCCAAGCCACAAGCTTATCACTAATTCATAAACTTCGATTTTACATACAGCACACCCCTCCGTTTTTCGTGGCGCGATAACGCCGCAGGGGTGCATATAAAGAGCAATGATGTACGATTCAAGCTCATAATGTCAAGGGTATAAGATGCAGTTTGAAACCAAAAGATATCAAAATCTGCGCACGCAAAGCAAAATGTGTTCTTTATTTTCACAAAAGATCGCTGAATAAAATGTCGCTTCGCATTTGATTGCCGATGCCGTGAACAACAAACAAGCGTCTCGAGCAAAGGCAAGAAAAGCAATTTTCTCAACGCGACTTCTCCGTTTCCGATCACGCCGTATCAGACAGACAATGTACAATTTTTATATATTCCAGAGAAAGTGCAGTGTGTATATGTAAAATGAGGTAATTTGCTTTGCGCAGTCCCGCCGATGCTGACGATACCAAATCAACTGGAGGGCGCCTACGTCGGGCAAGATATAACGCTGGAATGCCACACCGAGGCGTATCCAGGTTCAATCAACTACTGGACGACCGAACGAGGCGACATGATCATCTCCGGCAGTAAGTAGCAAAAAATAAGTGTGACCGGCATGTTGTGTCGACCAACAATAGCACCCCACTCGCAAAGTTCGAGCGTGTGCTCGTCAAGTAATAGAAACCTCATTCAATCGTAGCAAATTTGTCGAGCAAACAAAAACCATACAGGCTTTTTTCTTTCATTACTGAATTCCGATGCCAGTGCACTATTGCACTAGACGGCTGAAGAGCGAATAGGCTGACATCAATCAAGCCGAGCGCGTTGTGGAAAAAATTAGGTCGTAATGGTAAAAAATTGCTGCAACTCGTACATTTTCTTTCACTGTCGCACCCTCGGGTGCCAGTATGTAAACAATTGTTCTGTTTCCGGGTAAAAGCCGAGAGAAACTTTTCGGTGATTAACGATTCCGTTTTGATTTATACGCCGCACCATTGATCAATCAAACTCGGCATAGGGTAGAGCGAGATCGCGCGAGAGTACATGCAATCCACTTTAAAACAAACTTGAACTAACATAGAGGCGTCAATGGAAAGACGAGGCATGTCAACTGGAAGCGCCTCAATTAAATTGCAATTAATTAATAGCTTTAACCAAGAACAGTCATGATTTTAAGCAAATTTCTGACCTTTAACTGCTTTATTATAATTCAACTAGAACCAAACGGAATAGATAAATTATTTAAAGAAGAATAATTTTAATGTGTTAGTAGATGTTTATCTTATGTGTTCCAGGTGACAAATACGAAGCAATCTCAGTTGACAACGGCTACAAGAAATACATGATGCTGAAAATCCGCAATGTTGCACAAACAGATTTCGGATCTTACAAATGCGTTGCCAAAAACAGTCTGGGGGAAACTGATGGCGTCATTAAATTAGAAGGTAAGCATATTATTAAAAACCTGTCATTTTTTACCTTCCACCTGCCAGTCTGTGAAAATAAAATAATTCTACTTCCACTCTACTTTTGAATTAAATATTTAGGTCTCCTTTGAATAGTTTTAATTGTATTTGACACAATACTATATTTTTGTTAGAAAGAATAGTAGCATGTTGTTTTATTTAAAATGTCGCAAACGGAAAGCCAAAAAGTGACTTACATCCTTCATCCAATTGTCTGTGTGCGCGTCGAACAAAGCAGTATTGCTACATTATGCTGATGCAATTTCAGAAATCCCAGCTCCTACAACAATAAGAACGTCAACCCATTTTCCGACAATGGGACCAAAAAAGAAAGGTACGAGATAATGTGCATGAATAAACATTTGTGCAAATGAACGAGCCACTTTTATGAGTATACAAAATGCGCCGGCATTGGCAAGAGGCGCGAGATTTCAACCGCTGCCAATTTCCACAACGGCAATACACTGTAAATGTATTATTTCCCACTAAAAATAAAGTTTTAACCAATTCAAAAATTCATATTCAAAATTACATTCACTACAGTATTAGTATCTACAATTCAATAGCTTTCAGTTATCATTTATTTACATCCATTCCCATCATCTATTCAAACGTTTGTAGATGATCCATTATATTTATGTCCAGGTCGGGTTCGCGCTGGCGACCGACGTGAACGCGGAGGCGGCACCGACCACAACCGTGTTTACTCTGGAAAAAATGATTTGGCCATCCACCAAGGTGATTTTATCATCCGTAGTAGTAGAAATTAAAAACATCCAAAACGTTAGTTAATATTTTTGTGTTTTGTTTCAGAATATGATTACGAAGGAGATGGTGACTTTACACTGCCATCAAATCGACCATCAGTTCGTGATCCACCTGGAGCCTACAGTGGTATCAGCTCAATAATCAAATCATCAATAACTACAACATCAGCAATTACTATCTACGTTTTAGTGTGGTGCCTACGATGATTTTGCAGACTTTGTATAAGCGATTGAACAAAAGACATTTTTTACATATCCATCTCCTGAGACTGACTGATAAGCCTTGCATTACTTTGCAAGTCGCATGCATGTAATTAAACTGGTAAATTTGGAGACGTTTGTAAATAATGTATATATATCGAGTGGATTTAAAATAGAAGCTAACGAGGCTAGCCAAACAGGGGTCGTGAATGCTAATTGTACCCCGAGCAAAACCATTATTCCTACAAAACAAAACAAGCTAAGCTAAATGTAAAAATGTATCCTGAAACCAAAGATCTAAAAAACGAAACATATTCAATAAAATCAATATAAACAAATAAACAAAAACTATCGAATAAGTCGCCCGCTGTCTTAATGTTCTTTTGTGTATTGTTTACTGAAAGAAAACACAAAATGCTAGAACTGCCTCCATTGTGAGTAGTATGTGTGATATGAATCGAGCAGAGTTGTATCTTAGCTAAAATACTATATATTATAATCAATTGGTGAATAAAGTTAACAATATCTGTATCCACTAGTTTTTATTTGTAAACCTTAATTTTTGGTGTTTGCATTGTCTGCCTTTGATTTCAGGTCCACCAAGAATGTCTTTCTGTATCGAACATTTTTATGTTAGGTATAAACATAATGTAATCATTGGAGAATAAAACAAAGGTTCAATAATCTGAAGTTGTCGTACCTTATCATCACACCCGAGGTGTTTGACTTTGCAATGTCGTTTACACCGGCAACGCAGCAAATCTCGACTTTATTTTTATTGAGGGAGCAGATGAATTTTTAGTTTGTCGATAGGTATGCCGGCTAAGACTTTCCCCCTACGTTGTTTGCGTACACGACGGATCGAATTCGAGAAGTAATATCGGCGTGTGTGTACTTTAAAACGAAATCCCAGCAATATCGCCGCACGATTTTCAGTATTTTCCGTAATATCTCGGCGCTTTTTTATTGGGAGTCAGACCCTCCTTTAGCACTCCCAGATGGTTGACATGTTCGCAACCTGAGCCGTAGAGTTCCGCATTCTCACGAGATGTGCAAGCTCAGTCGTAAACAGCGGAGGAAAATTTCAATGAAATATTTAACAAAAATAATAGTAAAGTCATGTAAATCTGAAGAATTTCTCAAAGCAGCCATGCAGTCAAAATCTAAGCAATAACGTTTTTTTGTATCCCTTAAAAAATCTGTGTTTGTGTGGTGCTACGCCCCTCTGCATGTATATTTTTTTTGTTCAGACCGTATTTGTTTGTCGCTGTTTCGCATCTTATCTGGTTGCTTGTATTCAACCCCCACATGCGACTTTTATTTAGAAAAAAAGAGAAATGTGAACAGCAGTGGTAGTAGCAATGAATAAAATGTTTCGCCTAAAGTCCCTTTGTAGTTATCGGGGGTGTTCCAGCTGGTCCGTGTATACCAAGGCGCTTTCCATCGGATTATCGGATTTCATTTTCCTAACGCGATTTTGGGACAATCCCTTAACGGTTCTCCGAGTCGCAGAAAAGTTTCTGGCCGCTTTGCTGAAGTGGTGTGCCGCGGCATAAATGAAAATCGCAATTAGAGTGTTGCTCTCTGTCGTATAAATATCCCAGCTCGGAGGTCACATTCTGCGTGGCGCGCCGGGTCATGTACATCGAAAACTGCATTATTAACTAGTCCGAGATGTAATTAGGATATCACGAAGTCGACGAGTGTGCGGCACTACGTTTTGCCACTCTATTCCCCAAAGGAGTTGGGGCAAAATAACGCCTGGGTGGAATTTCAGAGGTCGTTTCTTAAACTACCGGCATCCTAGTAGCCCTGACAGCGCCAGATTTGCGGTCGTGTTTTTCCCGAACTCTAGTTTACCGCGAAAGTACCACCTTCTAAATAATTTACACTGGACATGTCTGCATCGACATCAAATCTCGTTCCATTATTGGGAGTGAGAACTCACAAATTTGTAAACCATTAACTGACAATTGAATCAATACCATAATTGATCACCTTTCGGAATCAACATTTAAAAGAAATATAATATGTAATTTTAATTAGACAGGCGTGATAATTTGAAAGATTCGATGATTTATTAAAGATGTACACCATATTCAGCACCTAAGTACCCAGTTGATCTGCATACAGAGATCGCGTTGATTCACATTAAGTTCAAATCCTCAAACGTCGCATAGTTTCGAAGACTGCGCGTCGCGGAAGAGCTTTAATTTTAATTTGCCCCAGGGATGTAATTCATTATTATGCATGAGCTACGTCGGGGTTCGGTGTGCGAGCACGGAAACAGATTGGTCCGCATGCGGAAACAGGAAGTTTGGATAAGGCGCACATTCGCAAGGCGGTGACGGGTGGCGGCGAGTAAGGTAACACCGTGAAATGGAACTGCTTTGCTCCGACGAACGATACTATAATCGAGTCCAATAAACAAACGCGACGTCAGCCAACGTTGCAACAGCCGCCTGGGTAGTTTGATAATTGTACCAGTAAAAGGATGCACTATACGCGCTTGGAGGGTAGAAAAGTCTACAGGAAGATTCCAGTGACCGCAATGCGCGCATACCAAACACATCAAATGCATTTTGCACAAGTAATCCCAACACATTACAAACTATAGTGCCGTGCATTACAATACTGTTGTCTCAATGACAAGAACGAAAATGCACAACGTCAGTAGCGCATGAATTATTAACGACAGCGATAGTGCATGTGTCAATTTAGAGAATCTAGACTAATATCTAAAATAAAAGTTTCTTTGTATGAATAATTTTCACCGATTTACATATACCATGATTAATTTTAAATATTTTGATGATTGTGTTCTAGAACAGATTTAAAAATTGTACGTTTCGTATTCAATCTGTCAGAACGGATTGGTGTTCCCGAACGACCTGACAGCACATGACAGCTAGCATCGACTCCCGGCGGGAATTTATGAGTAATGGTTTTTCCGCCGCGAAACGACACGGAAACAACGTGTACTCTTACCTTGGGGCCAAAGTTCTCGCCGCCACCGGAAACTAGCATCTCTCCCCGTTTCCCCCTAAAGATATTAAACTACACCAACACTCACTAGTACCATGATCGTGGTTTGCAATCCTTAATAGCTTGTTGTCATCAACGTCACCCACAAGAATTGACAAGCTATTAGTCGTTATTCAGATTTAACTTAGTGCCATTACAGTAAATAACGCAGTGATGTATCGATTGGTCAAAATGCAATTAGTGCGACTAATATGAACAATCTGAGCAAAAAAAAATTCTAGGGGTGGGTTGTGAGACCGTGACTGAGCAGTAGCACATGTTAAAGAAAATCAATTTTCCGGAGCTTGGGGTCGCTTCTAATAGACTCTAGCAACACCAACACCAACTTCAATCCCTTTGTCATTCTTCTCGAGCAAATAGATTAATCAAGATCGCCATTTGCGCAACGCGCAAGGGGCACACGTAAACACAATATGGGATTGCACCAAATTACATTTTTTTCTGTTGAATTAATTGTTATTGTTCGTCCATTGCGTCGTAATACGGTGGTGGCAGATCTTTTTTTTGTTCTTGATCGAAAGTCTCGGCACGAAGGTCTGGCACCAGCTAACCAAACAAATAAATCGACTACCCTCTGACCACTCTTCATTCCGGTACATGCCACAAATTCACACTGGTTCCTCTGAACAGTGTGATGTTCTTGGTTTTCGCAACAAAATCACATTGGGAAACAATCAGTATTAAAAAGGGCTCTCGAATGCCCAAAGAAATTTATTACGAGTCAACGATCGCTAGCGGAACGCAACTGATTAATCTTATCGCTAATTCGCAATAATCTGCTATCCACGCACGACACGCCGCACATCGAGGAAATTGAGTGATAATCGTTATACATAATTTCACAATGAAGATTACGCCCTCTCGCATATTCATTAAAATTGAATTATGGTTGCTGGCGCTCTGTGTCTGGTTGAGAGTTATGCTAAGTGGAAGCAAGAGGGTGCGGGTGGTTCGCGTGCGTGCGCTATTTAATTCAGCCGCAAGGCGCAAACGTTCCCGAGCTTTGGAAAAATGTGTTCGAGATCTGATTGTGTTAATAGTGTTTGCTTTGCTACATTGTTGAACCATTATACGCAATTTGGGATGCTTTGTGCTCTTGTTTGACGCTCGAACACCACCCTGGGCAATAATTAAAGGTTCCTATTTCCTATTAATTATTATTGTAATAGTAAATCCGTGTAACAGCATATGGTTTGACAGTAGATCATTAAATAGTAAAAAATCCTTTTTGTGTATGTCTCATGAGGGTTTCTCATGTGGAAATTATATGGTCAGCATTTGTGGTAGGTTCCAGTCTCGCACCTCGCTGGTTGACTCATTAATAAGACGTGATGAATGGCTGCGGCGCGCGAGTATGGCGTGTGCATGTTCGAACCCGGCTCACTGGCGGCTGGCGGCGGCTGAACGAAGTGAATTAGAGTAAGTAAGTAGCTTCAACAAGTGTAGCCGCTCTACGTTCTTGTGGCTCGGAGATTTCGCCGTAGCACGCCATCACGTTGGCCCCACGCTCGCCGCCATCCATTATACAAGCCAGACAATTTATTTTCCTTAGCTCAAACAGAAGATCTTGAATATTGCATTGTGCCTTTATCCCGCTATGGACTCTGCGCCTCGACGCCACCGTGCAACTTCGCGCCGCTTCGTTATATAACACCCAGAGAAAACTGAACAGAAATGAGCAGTGAATTTCACTTCGCCGGGAGAAAATAATGGGCGGCCAAATTAAACAGGAACGCGCGGCACGCCGTGGAGAACCATAGAAAATATGGAGTGCGCGAAGAAAATAAAAAATACATAAAACATCTGAGAAAAATATAAAATAAAAAATAGAAAAGAAAAACATGTCTATCCTGGTTTTAACATTCAAGTATGGAGTATGCCAACGTTTTTGACTTTTCCGGGGTAGATGCAAGAGAGGTAAGAGAGTTGGCACGAAACTATTTGCGTTGCTTTTTTTAACGAGTGAGCAATGTGTGCTTGTTCGACACACCCTGGCACTCGACATGACATCTCGAGTACAACACAAACTGCTCACATCCCCGTGAGAGACCCAAGTTTACTTTTCCGACCACGTCGTGATTCTATTGTTGTGTGGCACGTGTGTCGCTGCAGATTTTCACGCTGTGACAGTTGACTGGGCGCCCCGCGGGAACGCGACTCAGAATGATTTGTGGTGGGCAACGGCGGCAGCGGCTGCAGACGGTTACCAATATCCTTCTGCCACGCCACTTGATCCTCTCGCCGCGTCCGCCACTTCGTGTTTATCAGATGAAGAATGGCTTAACGAATTGGCATCTTGGAACATCTCGTGCGCATCCGGACCATCGATGGACTAT
Organism: Atheta pasadenae; assembly: GCA_030264155.1. Classification (NCBI taxonomy): domain Eukaryota; kingdom Metazoa; phylum Arthropoda; class Insecta; order Coleoptera; family Staphylinidae; genus Atheta; species Atheta pasadenae. The sequence goes on along the minus strand of JARJDS010009837.1, from coordinate 28,812 downwards.
TAGTTTCTGCCGGATGAAGGGTAGAAGTCACGCCGGCTGTCACTGCAAGCCGCTTGTTAGGGTCATCCCAATACCAAGCGGGGCAACCTTTGGGAACTCATGTGAACGCTGGACTAATATGATCCTGAGCGTGCTGCGTGTTTTTGCGCAACTGACTAAAGGAACGAACGATTTTTTGATAAATTCCCAGCACCTCCAGAGATGCAAGACGCGCGGATAAGAAGTATAGGCAATAGTTTCGTAGATAGCGTGCATAAATCTTTGAATTCGATCTGGAGAGAACCATAAATCGCACCTGGTGATCGAGAATAACGTTAACCGGCCTCACTAGCATCGTGCTGGGATGCAAAGCGCCGCAGCGCCTTCGCACCTTACTGCACGCTTCACGCCTCGCCGCCGTCATCCTTGTAGCTGTAGCCGCCCCATTCCGTGCGATTCGCACGGCTGCTTATAATGCGACGCTTGGAATAGAAAACAGATCCCACGATAATTCACTACAATATATTTATTTATCGCTTTCATATATCAAGCCAAACAGAACTCATGTTGCCAGGGCAACATCACGCGACAATCAACTTTGTTGAGAATATCAAAAAATATCAAAAAACATCTTGTACTAATGTTGTTGCGCAAAATAAAAAATTGCCACACAAAGTTAAAATCTGAATATGCTTAGATCCACAACAAGATAACAATAAAAATGAATCTGCCTAAAGAATCTTTAAATTTTATTCCAACAGATTTCAAACAATTTAAAATAGTGACTAACAGAAAATTGTGTAGTCCACAAGCGAGACCAGCATCATAAAAGAGCTATCGAAGGTCTGAGCACGAAATGCTAACTCAGTTGTCGACATGATCCAATAGAAAGCAATTACTGGTTGTCAGAGTTAATTCTCAAGACGACACGTTACGGACAGTAACTAGCTCACAGCTTCAGAAAGCTTCAACTGAAAAATAAAACATCTACACATCAATACCGAGAAAACAGAAAATCCATCTGGTTTGTTGCAGGAAGAAGTAACAAACGTGAGCATGGAAGCAATCCGTCTGATCGTCTTCACAGATCGAGGTTCATGTTCAGTTCATGATGTGCGTTAGAGTCGTGGAAGGCTGGGAAAAGCAGACGCGGATGTGGATGACTTCGATATCATGCGGCGTACACTTCGCTCGATACAAGACGTGCTTCGCTAATCAACTGGGAACCACTTGTTGATGGGGACCTCACTTAGTCATATTATGGCGCGGCGACGACGGCGTGTGTCCCTCTTTGTACGTGAGCACCGGGACAAGCCAGCGCCCGTTCACATTCATCCCCTCGTCTCTCGCAAAGAGCAGAGAGCGATATAACTTATGGCGATTAATTACGTGGCCGTGGAAGCGATTCTACTAACAAGATTCGCATAATGCAAATTTGCCACCCATTCTCGTTTAGTCCCCTTACTTCCGCAAAAACAGTCAGATAATGAAAATTCATACTCGAAACTCAATCGTCGCTGGTGAATAACTCAAAATTACTATGGCAATCTCAGAAAAGGTAAAATAAAGCTAAACTTTAAAGTGTAGCTGTGAAAAATGTTTTCAACCAACAAGAAAGCAAGAAATCCGTAGTAATTTATTGGTCCTTGATAAAAAACTTTGGTGTAAAACTTTTATCTTAAAAGTAATTTGTTTATAAAGCTGATAACTCACCAAACTTTTTTGTTTAGATTTTTGTTTAAAAAAAATTAACGTAAGTAAACATGTTTATAATTACACCGTAAGAAGTTATTTAAAATTGAGTTGTTTATATTGCGTTATAAAAATAAAAAAGTTGTGAAAAAGTTCCTATGAAACATTTCCAAAGTATTTTCCTGATGATTGGCAATTCGAAACAATCTTTGCAAACATTTGGCATTTCGGCAAACACGTCGCCGCATAACGCGCGCACGCCGTCGCATAAAGCAAGCAACGCGCGCGCCAAGCGCAAAAAAAGCCAAAAGGAATAAAATAAAAAAGGGGACGAAAACGAGAACGAATGATAAAGAAAAAAGTTCGCACCTTGCGCGCCCTGCGCGATGTTTGAATAAATAGAATGTAGGGAGCGCGCTCGTTCGGTCGTCGCGCGGGGAAAGCCCCGTGGATATTGGCTTTGTTCAACTCGGGGGGATCAAGCGTTCCCATATTGGATTGCAAAGAGATCGGCTAAGATTGTGAGGGATTTGCCAAGGTGGTCCCAAATCGAAACAGAACATTTCATCCAACTTTTCCTACGTGACTCTAATACGAGCATTACGGGCGACTTCGATAACACCTCGCCACGATTGATATTTATGAAAGCTAAAGCATTCCAAAGGTGTTTCACGCCCCGATGCAACTTTCTTGTGCACGTCGTTTGTGGGGTCCGACAAAAAACGAGCACAGAGGGTAGCTTCTTGACACCTCAACAACAACGATCAAACTTTCTGAATCTGGGATTAGCGCACCACTGCTGCTGCATCGTAATTCACCGAACGTATAAATATTAAAAACGCAGCGCGTATTTGCAGTTAGTCGCGCGGATCATTAAAACTTTATATTTACAAATCTCCAAGACTTACAGCGTGCTTAACTCTGCCCTCAAGAGGTAAACTTGTGCGACTTGCTTGCATTTATGCAGATACGTTTACATGTAGGGTACGCCTTGCCAGGAAACTCAAGGTGATATTTTCATATAACTTTTAGTGGCTTTTACAGCTTTACTTAATAGAGAAAACTCCACATTGCTGACACAATAACGAAAATATTTAAAACAAGTATCTAATGATAATAATAATGTTGACGTTTAGATATTAAAGTTTCCCTTTAAACAAACAATCCTTCAAATTGTTTGTAACTCATGTCTCGTATATTAATTATTCATAAAGACTAAACTTCTAAACTAAAGTGTGTGAAATTTTCAACGCCAACAATAATCCCACGACTCAAACTAATTAAAAGGATAGCGACATAGTCATAATTTAGCGAGGTTAACTAATTAACACAGAATGCACGCATACGCGCGCTGCAGCGTTCTCGTAACCAACATTTTGCTTTGGAACTGGTGTGGGCGAGGAAAATTATCCGCTGCAGCAATTCCCGCGTAAAATCAAAATGTCAGCAATTTTCTACACAAGAATTAAGCACGCTTGCTGCGCTTTGTCTGTTTGTTATTATATACATTTACTCTACGTATTGTACAGCTTATATATTAATATGATGCAAAGCATAGATGAATACACATTCAGAATCAAACGTGCTTGTCATAATAGGCAAACTGCCCTTTCAAACCTAGAGTGTAGAGTCAGTAGTCAAATGAATGCGTGAATGAAAAAGTGTTATCATTTTAAGCATTCATGGTTTAAAGCTTCTGGATACACTCTAATATATTAGAATTAAAATCAAATATTTTAAAATTTATTTGTGAATAAATATATTAAAAACTACTTTGTTTTGTTTGTTATTATTAAACTTCGAATAAAATATAGTATTAAATAAAGTTACAAACAAAACAATTTGATTAAATAATCTTCATATATCTGAACCGATCATGTTACAAATTGTATCACAGTTTGGAATTAAAAATTAAAATAAACTAAAATAAATTCTATTTTTTTGAATTTTATGTGAATTCCAAAAACAGAAAAATAAAAAAAAACCTAGATTTTAAATTGTCAGGAGAGTTATAACTTGTTTTAGGTCGCAGCACCTAGTGTCAATCTTGCGTAATTTGTAACCGAGGTTGCTTCCTGATCAGCCATTATCTCACCCTTTTGCGGATTCGTCTCCTAGAGGGACAGATTGAGTGCTTTTCCGACGCGGCTCAGAGTATCGAAAAATCCGATAGCGCGAATGGCGTAATCAATACGCAACTGTTTTTTCTTCCTTCCAGGCGCACGATATATCTATCAATCCATCTACATCTACAAGTACATCCTCTCGCAACTTTGCTCTTTACACGCAACGGCGCCCAAGTTCGCGTTGTTTCCTAAGCCGCGCAACGATCCCCTGCGTTTTATATTTTGCGCCCCAACCATTGCGGTGAGGTCGTGCTCAAATGGAAAAACCTAGCGGCAAAATTTATATATATATAGCATATATGTATGGAAGTATATGGGCTACAATTTGAGTCGACATGTAGCGACCGTAGATGTGATGTGCATCGGAAGGTGATCGCACGTGTGGACGTGCCAAGCGTGACGTGCGGATAGAATTGCGATGTGTAAAGAAGATGAGTCGTGCGAGGTGCAATATCCCCAACCTAAAATTGGGTGAGCCAAGCTTCCGGCGCTTTCACACCAAGGCTCAATATGTGTGCGGGCAAAATTATACTGTTGGTATTAATTTGATTACGTTTAGCCCACGAGATAATGCCATTTTCGTAACGATGCTCGTTTTGTTCCGAAACATTTTTTTCCTGAGATGCTTTCCTAGCTCGTTGGTAGCTTTCTTAGCGTTTGTGTTATTTTGCTTCAATTTTCACTTTTCGTGGTTGTTATTATTAGCTGACGTCGACGTCGTTTTTGTTTGATATTTTCGTTTTTCTGTGCGCGGGACGCAGCCTCTGTCGCATTGGCACTGCAACGGTTCCGAGAAGAGACAACAAAGGGCACACGAGGATGTACACAGTCGACGAGAGAATGGTAACTGTAATTGACGTTATTACGCCCTTAAGCCATAACATCATTGCGACACAAATGTAGAAAGCGACTTAGTGTTTCACTCGAAAACAAAACTCAATGGAGCTTTGTCCCACAACAAAATACAATAGTAAAAACTTCCAAAAATTAAATATAATGCTGTTCAAAAGATGTTACCCTTTTTCATCATATATTTTAGCTAAAACTAATGTTTACTTTTGTTTTGCTTAACAATAATATCTTTTGTTTGTAATAACTTTTTTGTAACTTCCAAAACAAGAAGACACATAAAACAATGTGACAGCACATCTGAAACAACCAATAAGCGTTGGTTGTCCGGACAAAAAGGTTTGCTGTAAATACTTCAAAAGATATTACGAGGTCAGCGCCTGAGTAAATCCTTTATTAGAGACAGCGGCGCACCAGAAGGTCGAGAGGATTCATTCCGCCGACGCCGTCAGGATAACACCCTACAAAAAGTATGAAAAAAATGCCGTCCATTTAAAAAGAATAATCTAATTAAACCCTGGGCAAACGTAAGGTTTTGGATAACCGCAATCACATTAGAGAGTGACTTTTTTCCCTGTCCCTTTCGTCGTCCTTGCGATAACGGCAAAGGCGGCAATTTCATTCCATTAGAATCACATGAAAAGTGCCAGAATTTTAATTTATCAGGTTTTTTACAATTTTGGAGATTTCTAATAAACAAATAAAGAACCATCACTCGCAATCCGTAAAAGTTTGTGTAAGGTACGACTGTGTCATAGTCTGCAAAATATGACAGCGATAAATAATTTGATGACCACGAAGTTGTTTCCTTAACTATGGCAATTGCTTTTCACACCTTTGTGTCAGAGAGCTTTTGCGAGTAGTTATTTCTTGAATAATACACACGCAGTCGACTGACAGCACTCAGTCTGCAAAACAGACTGCGCTGAGAAGGCAAATGTCGTTGGAAAGTGCCCGAATATTTGGCAGGCGGTTTTGGTTCAGTTACGTAAGCTTAAGTGGAACCTTCAAATTTCACGCACGAAACTGGGGCACAAAAAGTGCGGAGTTTGTAATTAACTTTACACTACAAACAGAAAATGGTTTTAATGATACATTTACAAATACAGGGCAACATTTAGATTCTAATTAATTTTATAGAGCAATTACTAATGAATTTGATTATATCAAACAAAAATTTATAATAATATATTTTATCTAATTGGAAATTGAATTATTAAAAAAATGAAACATTAATAATAAGGTATTGCAAATCCATTATAAGCACTATGATAAATTAATTGTATCACTAATTCTTGAAAGGTTTTACGATAATTGTCTTTTAATATCTTAGTGGTCCATCTAGTACTGAAATGCTAAAGTTGTTTGACAATGATGTAATAAACAGGTCTCTATTAAAAGATTTGTAGTTTTGTTGCAAACCCCCAAAGAAAAGATACAGAATTTAGTTTCAGCTTTACACACCCTACACTCAACGTAGAGGGTAGTATTGATTTTTGTTTGCCCCTCTACAGATTTGTACAGCACTCTGTAAATGTAGAAGGGCAGTGGTCTGTTAAGAACGGGAAAATAAGCAATGTAACGACATCTGTGGGTCGATAGGAAATTCATTAGAAAATTATTGTAAAGACATCTAAATGTAACTATTCAAAAATAAATAGAACTATTCAGGAATTATTATTACAAAATTCTAATTTTGATGTTTTGTTGGTATCACCAATTAACTTAAATTTATTTGCAATTCAAAATGACCAGTTAAATAATTAACGATTCAATTAATGTATGTGTAAAAACAAATATATAAATTATTTTTAATGAGTCGTTAAGAATAAACTTTAAAATAAAATAAAAACAAAAAGTATATATACCAAAACATCCATTAGAAATTGGTGATTTAATAATTTATTATTTAAACTATTCATGTCTATTCACAAGTTAATTATGCAAAATGTAGTTCACCAAAATATGAATAGGTAATGAATACCTTTGGGTGCATTGGGGTATTGTGTAGTCGCCGGGTTTGAACCTCAAGGCGCCCGTCACCGGATGGCTAATGTCCAAATCTTGTGGGTATAAATAAGAAACTTGCCAAGTTGATCGATCGCAAACAAATTAGCCAATAGCAGCCGCTGGGTGTCCTGGAACATGACATGATAAAGTACTCGGCGCGCCGCCGTCATAGCATCCGCTTCGTCTGGTTTATCCACTCCTTTGTGGCCCAGTAATAATAAACTCTCCATTGATAGCAAACATTTGCGGCTAACATCACGCTTCCTCGTCGATCGAGGATGATTCCGTCTCGGTTTGCATATTCATCAACAATGTTAATAGAATAACTCCAGGGCGAGATGCAGTACGATGCACGGCACAACACGTACAAATAGCAACCCGAGATGCCGTAAATTTAGCGGCACGCTTCTGCGACGTACAGAACTGTTGAAAACGTTGAAACTAATCCGGAAGTTGAAAGATGACTACGTGCACAATTATAGCTATACTTTGATATTTTGGTTTAGAATTCAAAGATTAGCATTTAACGCATTGATCTTTTGATATATTAATTTGAAGTATTTTATTTGAGTTCTCAAAAAACTAGGTAATGTTTTTGTAACGATTTTGTAATGATTTTTCACATCTTCCTATATATGAGATGTAAAAATGAAATGCAGGTTTCCGTTCCTATCAGATTCGACTTGAATACCATGTTTGCATTCAGCACGAGTCTAGATTTCATTCAATTACGTAAAATACATCAAATACGTTCAGCGTTTCTAAACGTAGAGTGTACACGGGCACAAAAATACGTTATGCTTTATTGGCGTTTCCAGAATTGCACTTTGGTCAGTAGTGGCCGATGTCAATTATATTAGGCGTATTAGCAAACATACAGCTAAAAACGTTTTACCAACCATCATAGAGCCAACAGAGCACATTGAAGCTCTGTTTAAAAAGGAAATCAAAACCAAATGACTAGTAAACTAAACTCAATGATGCAGATAAAGACAACAAAAGTCGACCCCAAAAAAATTTTAATGACAAAATTTTGTTAAGAAAACTTTGTTGATTTTCAGCTAAATAGAGAGAAATGAAACGAAGCGATTGAAAAAATTCCATTAGGTTCTCTTGTAGAAGTTGGTCGTCATCGAAACGTAATGACTGTTATTGCCTCGATCAATCATTTTCATAAATTGCTGGTTTTGGTTTTGTTGATAATGCCAATATTTTAGAGTGTGTCTTGATTCGCACAAAAAATTTCAAAAATAATTCATCATTTTGCATAAATTTGATTAAAGTGTAGGAAATTTAATATATTTTTTTTCTGATTCTTAACCAAAGTTTTGAATAATTTATGCATAACACCTGCCCTTAAACAAGTTAACGACCATATTAAATTCCATGTTCCAAATGTGAATTTATTCTATTATTCTATTACGTTTTTGACGTTTCGACATAATGGCGCGCGTGGTTGCACGTTGGCGAACAATACGCCATAATATTTATGTCTATTGCGTGCCTCCACCCGCCCTTATTGTATATTTTTATACCATTGCAAGTGGTTTATAGACCAGTTCATGCACAGATTGGGTATTTATATTTGGCTGGCTCAGAAAATAAGAAAACTTTTGAATCGATTCATGCACACCAACTGCTCGCTAAATTGACAACTTCGCTCGTTTCCAATGCCGAAATAATGCCATAATGGCTCTTATGCATGCCAAATTTTAGTCGTACATTTTATTTTTGTTTTTCCAGAATAAGAATTTCAAACATATTTCGTTTCGTATTCTTCGTATTCCTTGCATGCTTTAATTGTGTGTTTACATACGGTGCTTGTTCGTTTCTTTTCTGATCCTGTATGTGTTGTATGACTATTAGGCGAATGTGGTGTGAGCGAAGGCGGAGTAGACGCTGGCGGCAGCACGATGACGACAATGACGCGCGGTGGCGGCGGTGTTCCCGGAATCGACAGGCCGCGAACGTATGAAAACATGCAATACTCGATAATAATAGGTCGTGGTGGCGGCGGCGACTAACGGTAGCAAATGCACTCGTGTTTGTCGACGGACTACCTGCGCGCTCGGCCGCAAATCACATAAAATTATACAAAATATTGTGTGTAAAAGTGAAAGAACCTGAAACAGCGCGCAAATTAGCCGTAATTATTATCGTCGTCATCGATCTGCGAATAAATGTGTACCTTCTCTCAAACTACAACTAGACGAACTTTATTTTACTTCACACAAAATGACGATAAATTAATCCAAATTTATTACTTTTGCAATTTCACCAAATCTAACCGATGTAAAGTGCTAGTGTATTATTTTAAGTAACTGATAGGCAAACCGGAACTGTATTTTGTTCGCACACCATTGATTTTTGCTTTAACTTTGTCTACCATTACCAGGGTTGTTTCTATGCGGCAGTCAATATAGAATTTTCTATGAACTATTTAGAATGCGACGATAACATACTGTGCCACGTTGCCATTCCGCATATTTACAGAGCAAACCTCTTTCAGCCTAAAAAAACACACATACTTTTTGCACCTGTATACCAGCATATTTCTCTCTGTAACTTGTTGTGCATTAAATTTCTATGCGCTTTTCCTTTTTCAATATCGCATTTGAAACATTCTGTTCCTTTAGCATTCCTCGCAAATTGGCTTCTTTAGACGAGATCTTAATCGTACTTGCAAATAGGAAAAAATCTGTTGACGCAGTTATTAAACTACAAACCCAGCAAGTTGCTACAATTGCGACACTTGAAAAATTCGGAAATTCAACGTCAAGCATTCTTCGCTTTTAATTTTAGCACAACTTACATCCCAGATGCAAAATTTAATAATGCAATGTTAAACGTAACAAATTTTTTTCTGTTGTAATTTTGTAATCCTTGCAATTTCATTAAAATTAAAGTGACACTTCAAACCTAGGCATTTTTTCTGCGTACAGATTGGGGTTTAAAGTTTAAATTATTTTTTTAAAGTGGAGTTTGAGTAAGATTTTTAATTTCCTACAATTTCTTCAAAGTTATTGTAACTTTTAGTGCAGTTCGTTGCTTTAAAAGCTAGGAATTTGTGCTTGGTAGTTCGGCGATTGGAAGTCGCGCTTTTAAAGTGTTTGCAGTGCTTATCATTGCAATCTTAAATGCTTTTTAATGCGGTGCCCTCTTTTAAATTGCTGCATTTGCACTTGCAGTGTAGACTTGCAAGGGCAAGACAATTAACCTCTTACTATTTTTCTTCGTTTTTATTTGTTTTGATAATACCAATTGATGAAATTTAATGGCAAAATCGAGAAAGAAAAATTAAAATTGAATGTCAAACCAAAAATATTTGCTAGTTTTGTGTTTTTTGTGTTGCAAATTGTGTTTTTATAAGAAACTGCTGATCCAATGTTTTTTTTGTTAATTTTTTTTAAACCAAGTCTGAGTGTGATTCTGATCGCTGATGATGTGTTTTACGTGAATTAATTTATCGCTTCAATTTGTGCGGAATATGCAGTAAATCACAATCGTGATTTAGAGCTGATGTTGTCCTCGCGCACGCAGGACACACATTTAGACAATGCGAGTGCGAGCGCGGTCGTAATATGTGGATATGGAGTCGGACATAATTTCCTGTTCGCCGCCATATATTTTGGTCCTTCAGGATGTACGAACGGCGCTCCACCGTGCGCGAACTTCATGCAATCCGATAGGGGTTGCCGGAGCGTGCCGATACGCTTGACTTAACTGTATTCATATTTTCGTTGGCGGCCGCGTGCAGATTCGCAGATTTTTTGCGAAGCATATGTCGCTTCAACTGAAACAAAACGGCCTACCATTGTAACATGAGTAGGAACAGCTTGTGCAAGCTTTCATTGAACGAAGAGCCACGTCCGCGGCACGTCCGGACGACACGGTTCGATGGGAATTAATCGAAAAATTGAATTAGCTTTAGGACAGCAACGCCAAGCGACCGTAACGAGTGAGCGGAAAGCGCCAAAACGGCGTCAAGAAGCGCTGCTAACTTCGTGGCGTTCCGAGGAAATGCAATTAAATAATTTTCCTTCACTTTTGTGGCGGCACGAGCGCAAGCGTGTTTACTCAAGTTGCGAGGATTGTGTACAAGTTTTCTCGGAAAAGCGCACGTTGTTTGTGGATTCTACTCGCGTCCTAACTTCTTAGGCACAAAACTGTGTTAAACACATAATAGATTTAAACCAAATAAGTTTTATTATTTTTTTTTTATTTCGAAAGTTTCCAACAAAATTCGTTTCAATCCTTTTGTGAGTACCGTAACGATCCATAACAGTAAGTCATTAGAAGTAATTAACTATTTGATTCATGAAAACAACGTGCTGACTGGTAGCAAACAATTATAAAGTTATCAATTCAAGCTTAATGCCGACTCACGATCTTTACAAACGTTCCAATTAACAATTCATTAATATAAAAATATATAAAATATATGTATGAGCTTTACCCAATAAAACAATATTTTTTTAATAAAAAAGTAAAAAAACTGTAAAGTATTGTTGCTAAACATTATTGTAACAAGCTATAAGATTGGTGCGTGTAGTCCTGCTCCTGCGAGGTTTTGTACAAAAGCTTCTTCTTGTTAATGCCATTGTCGACGTGATTGGCCAACACAGGGTCGCGTGACAGCGTCACTCTTTGGACACCCGAGACACCATTACGTCGCATGGCATGCGGTGCAAAAGCTCACACCGAAAGCTCCGGATCAGACTGCAGGATTTACCTGGCAACGTCGACGTCGTTGCTTTATTGCTTTTTGTACTTTTGATTTTCTTGCGTCTCTGAAAGAAAAGCTCACGCTCAGACGGTTATTTGTTTTAATTGGACTTGCGTTTATCCAAACGCCGAAGTTCTACAGACTTACAAACTGCGTGAGGGATGACCTCATTGACAGTCCAAAGCTAAGAGTTGAAATAACGAAATACAAAGAATGAAAAAGTGATCAATCTGTTTCACTTTAAAAGCACAATAGAAAGACTCAGTACGATAGTGAAAAGTGCCAGGTGTTGAATTTAATAAAGCAAAGAAAAGCGTGGCGTGTGAACCAAACAAATATTTGCTCATAATTAAAATGGATGAAGAGGAAATTTACTAACGCCGAAACTAGAAGTGCACAAATTTCAGTTGAACCTTTTGGCTAGTATGCTACAAAGTTTATTAATTGCTAAACTGATGTTTTGTACGATAGTCGATGCTTTATCGTTCATCTCAATAAACATTCTTGACTTGAAGGCTTGATGTTAATTGAGTAAAGTATGACTTTTTACTTCGTTTATTTACCCGAAAATTTCAACTTGTGCTCTCTGAGGTGTTTTAAGGAAAGGCTAAAAGATGTTTCAAGTTTTTGACCTGTAAAAAACGATGAAAGCCTGGTCTTTAGTCATCGAAGTTAGAAATTTACGAATGTATGACGCAGAGGCGTTCACCTCGGTGCATTTATAATAACGAGAAAACTTTGGGCAAAATTTTGAAAAGTTTTCTAATGCCGCATAAAAACCCGTCTATAACCTCACGTGCAGGCGCGCTTCGATCGTGTCGTGCCAACCAAATGGTAGAGAATTCGGCTATTAAAATGCTACAAGAATGTAATTAGCAACCTGTGCTGCGTTCCGCGGGTTTACTCTTAAAGAGTCACAAAATTACCAATGGCTTGCCAAAGTTTTCATGAGAGTATCAAACAATTGAAGCAGAAGTTAAGATGCAATTAAAATTTTGTATAATATTTTAATGTTATATCATTACCAAACATTATTAATGCTTTGAAGGTAGTGTAGATGGCGCGTTTAAATAGCGTTTACCCAAGATTGAGACGGGATTTTGCGGGCCCGGAAGTATTGCGATTCGCGGCTAAACGACTGATACAAGACCGCAGGCCGCTGATTAATATTGCAGGCCGAGCGTAATATCGACATCGAATTTGCCACCCCGTTCAGGCATCTACTCCCAACGTCCCATCGGGGCATTAGCGACTATAGCGACTAGATACAAAACATTAGCGTTATTGCAAAGTTGCGGGCTCAACGCGAAGGGAGAAGGATCTGCAAACCTTACGAACTTTCATGTCGCTAACAACACCGGCTTGTTGTAACCACGTTCTTCCACTGTAAGTTGTTGATGATGAAAACCGATTTTAAGCATTGGACGAATCAACCTTTAACATTGTTCTAGGTATTGTTTGCGATTCAATTTCATTGCGCGCCAATTAGTTCTTGATTTATGAATATTGTTTTCGAATGGAATTGCTTTGCAGTGTACACTGCGGTGCACATTTTATGAAAATTTCAATTTGGGGTGCAGAATACAAGGTACCCTTTGATGGTGTGTGCAAGAAAGAGGTGGTTTGGGTGTGATTTATGCGGAATTTTGGCGCGTCGCGTCAGTGAATTGAAATTTTCAGCTTTTCGGCGCAAAGGCTCAGCGTGGTAAAGCTTGGAATGAACAAGCAAAGGAGCACAGGGTGAGTAGTAGTAGTAGCACGACCGCCAATATGTACATGTTTAGGCTACATTAATGTCGCCGCGCTGGGTCCGCGCAACCAGAGGTATCATTAAGACGAATGGCGTGTAACCGAAAATCACGAACGTATAATGCCTGAATATTTTACAGACCTTTGAGGGTAACGATCCACCAGCACGAGTATTACCAAAATGGGTTTTGAAATCTATACCTATAGCTAATCAGTAAATTTAATAAAATTTGGAGATTGCTTTTCAAGGTCATGAGTGATTTGAAGACTAATCAAGATTTCATTTATCTTGAAATTTTGTTAGTTCTTCGTAAAACATGTTTTTGTTTAACAATCAGTATACTTGTACATCAACACTTGTTTTGTAAAAAGAGAAGGCAATATTTACTGGTTCTTTGTAGGTTTTTTGGTGGTATGTAAGTATGTACGGAAAGAACGAACACAAAACCATCAATTTCGTGGAAATCAGAAAGCACACAATGCTGTCGAAGAGGAAAGATTATACGAAAAGTAGAAACGAGTCCTCTCATGTCTACGGCATGTTTGCACCATCGTGCAACGCTCGGCATTGTTGTTAAACAACTTTTCCAAAAGTACACACCATCGTACCCTGAAATCTTAAGCACGCAAGGTGCACGGTATGTAAATACGCTTTTATTGCTGGCGCATTAGTTTTATATCGCTGCGATCGAGAGTCGCGCGATACCCTGCCGACACTCATTAGCCCGTGGACAAATTATATGCTCAGTTAAGTTTGCCGCAGGCCGCTAGCCACCGGTTGTTGTTACTAGCCATTGACTATTTCTATGAGACCACTCACAAATCGACGCCGTAAATGTATACTACAAAATCTATACATAAACTACATACAAACTACAAGTGTGGAAAGGTATACTTTATTGACATATGAAAACTTTTCTAATTACAAGTTTTGCTGAGAGCATCCGTTTCTGTTGTGCTACATGCACGAGAATCGTTTGGTTTCTTGTGTGGTAGCTGGCGGTGGTGGAGGTGCAGGGTTATTTGTCGATCGGCGACGTCGACGGTTCTTCGTGTCGACGCGAACGCTAATCGGTTCGTAACCGCACGGGACGGGTGTTTGTTGAGCCAAGTACGCTCGCGAAATAAACACCGCGCGATGTCATAAATCACAGCGCACTTTACGAGGAACAAGTGCGCACTTTCCACAACGCTGCAGAGGTAACAAGTAAGAAGGGGCGCACACAATGTACGTACATTGTGTAAGAACGTTTAGAAGTAATTACGTTTAAAACAATTTAGATTCAATGGGGTTTTTGGTTGTTAATATATCAACTGAAATTTAAGACTATTCCATTGCATTTTAGGTTTAAAGTTTACTAGCTTGTTATAACTCAGAAAAATTAATTAACATATTTTTCTGGTGGTTTACTAGGATTATACAAACATTTTTAATTACTTTACAGCAAATGCAGGATATTTTTAGTTGTAAGCTAGAAAATACAAAACCGATGTCGTCGGAATCCTAATTAAATATACGAAATAAGGTCTGGTAAACTCAGCTTCTTTATTAAAGAAAGTACAGTTCAAATGCAACCCTTGCGCAAGGACTGCGTCATTCTAATGAGTATATTTCAGATAGTCCCTAGTCATAATTTTAATTAAATTCATTCTTGCAGAGTGTATTTGAAAAAGTATACTAGTCTAATAACAGTATGGGTGTAATAATAAAGAAAATCACAAAATTATTTCATATTTAAATTTTTGAATAATCTATTTGAACGCGTTTGATAAAATTATAAATAATCCCTGATCAACCTTGGCAGTTTTTAGCCGACACGTCACAAAACGCCTTCTATTTCTGGTACTCCAATCAAAAAACAACGCAGGCGCCGAATCCTCAGACACAACGTTCTTATCCAATCTGCGGCAATAACTAAATGGACTAATTCGTAAACCCGAATTAAAATTATACTACGCGCAAATATATAAAGATATAAAGTTGTGTCAGTGAAGTTCCTCACAAACTTAACCTTGTTTCCTTAAAAAATAAAATGATTAACAACATCGATAAGGAGTATAATGTCAGCGTTAATGTGCCATAATGCAAGTTAATTGAAAAAATAACGCGTTTCCCTTCTATTGAAGCAACGACATGCAACACCACTGTGCCTGACCAATGCCCAACCCTCAACCCTTACATTACTAACCAAAAGTGAGTATCATGTAAAAAATTGAAAAGCACACATGTTTTATTTGTGCGATGAATCATAAATCTACCATTCTTATTAAATGCATGCAATACGCATTTATTTTTTATATTTGTATAGGTCTCGAAGAAAAAGATTCAACCCTGTAGAATTAAACAAAAAATAATGAAATGCTTTGCTTTATTCTCCCGTGGGTAAATTTACCTGTCAGTTTGACACTTTTTTGCTGGAACCATTTAGATTAGTCCAAAACGTCTGTTTGTATCCCCGGTCAAAAAGAAAACAAGGGATGACACGACGACGATATAAATAAAATATTTTTTGTTGTGTCAGATTTAATGTAATTTATTCGCGTTTTAAAAATGTTTGAAAACTTGAAAAACCTGTGTGGGATCAAAGGTAATTAGTCATAATTTTATATAAGTACTTCTAAGTAGAGGTTAGTTACTTAGTTACTTAGTGGTTACATAATCAGGGTGTATGCAATTGCGTTACTTTTTTGCATTCACCAACATTGTCGTCGTCTCTCAGCTCGTTATCATTATTCCACGTTGGCGTGATGTGTTAATATTATTGTCGCCGGTTTTTACCGCGCGCAGCAATAGCTTCGATCTTGATAAGATTTATTTTTATAAATTGATGCTATAATTCTATGCACCGCACTACAATACGTTACAATATAATTTCATTGTATGAGTACTAACAATATAATAATATATTTTACGACTCTTTGCGTTCCGCTCCGCTTTTACTTTTATATTTCTTTGTTTTTATTTTATTTTTCCCATTTCCATCGCGGTAAAGAACAAAATCTTTAAGAAAATCTTAGAAACGGATAAACATAAATCGTAAATTTACCACCACGCATACAATCAATTGTAAATAATAAAAAAAAGTATTTTTTATTGTTGATTTGTTTTCGTGTACGCAATACTTTGTAGTTGTTTTATGCGCTGGCCTTTTTGTTTCACGAACAATTCGCTGCTAATGGCAGGATGAAATTGTGAAAAACACCCCTATGTGTATTTTTATAATAACTTCAAGGGGTGGTGGTTGAGGGTGGTTCGTCGCAATACGAAACGACGTGCGCGCATCGTTTACACGACGAGCGCATACATTTGTGTATTGCTGCGTACCGCGTACAAGCAAGGGGTGGAAAAAATCGGGCTTGGTTCGTTGGATTCTCTCGTCGGCGCTTTTGCGGCCGAGTGAATTATTCCGTGACATTTACATTATGGATTACGGCCGCACGAAGCGATGAAAAGGTCAATAAAATTCCCATTAATGAAAAATTAATTTTCTTCTTCTTTTGCAACGTTGCGATACGCTCGGATACTCTAAGAGGAAATCACCGGATAAGATAAATTGCAGCTGTTGCAAGCCATGCAGGCGTAAATTAAAATATTTAATATGATCATCACAATATTTTGCAAACAAAAAAAATCGAAACGTAATCACTTAATATTTATAACAAAAAAAATTAAAAAAATTACAAGAGAAATCCTTAAAACAAACAAAAAAATTCAAACACAAAATACTACCGACTCTACAACACATTGTTTGCTCCATTTCCATACGTAAATATGAACCAAAACATGAATTAACCTCATCGCAAAAAAGGAACATTTTATAAATCGAACAAAACTGATTTATCACAACGCAGAATTTTCATTTTTAATTTGTGTTCTTCAATTCAAACTCACAAAAAATATAAAAATACTACTTTATTGAGATCTAATGAATAAAAAAACTAAAATGCCTGGTAACAAAAGTGCATAAAACAAAAACTTCCGGTACAATAAGCAATACAAGTAATTTGTGTGGCATAAACCAAGACAAGCGAAAAGAAACGCGTTAAAGTATTTACATATAGCCAATTAATATGAAATCAGGCACACTGCGTTAATTAAGATTATTATCGCGGCTCTTTGTGTTCGTTCGTTGTTCAAGCACTTAGAGTTGAAAACGTGGCCTCAACTCAAGTTTACCAGGGAAGCTTAAATTGTAACGCACTAAATTACTTGCTGATTAAGAAGTTTTATTTTTGCTGTGCGTCAAATTATGAAGCAAAGTTTGCGAGCTGAAAATGGAGCTTTCTACTTGATTTGTTCATCGCAAATTTCGCAATTTGTTTGTTTTTTCATAAACTACTATGTTTTGAAAACAACTTAAAACAAACAAAGAAAAGTTAATGAACGTTGATTGAAGAAGAAAAATAAAGTCTTTAACTTTCAACACTTTGTGATATGATATAACTAACTAATAACTTATAAATAATTTACGTTTAAAAAAATTATACCCAATCAAAAAAATAAGCTTAAAAACTGAGAAGAATTGTAAACCATTGTTTGGTGGTAAATTAATGATATTTTTGAAATTCATTATAATAACGGTAAACAACCAAAAAGATTAATTTTATTTCACAATGCTTTGAATGTGCAGCTTAGGTTCTTAAGATTTTTTTTTCTAACTAATTGGAAGCTTTGGTTGCTTGGCTATAATCGGTTAGGTATAATACCATGCAAACTGCATCAAAAAGACACCCCTTGTGTATTCGGTAGCGCAGCGCCTGCGTTGCAAGCTTCATATCGGACGACGCGAGGCGCACGTCGCAACGCCACCAACGCTCGCGTCAGTCGACTTGTGGTATCCGACTACCACCAACCTCGAGCGCGTTCTATTATCCTTCTGTTAAACGTGCGCCGTCCACATGGCGTACAAACATCGAATAAACGCGCGATCTTTCATCTTAGTGATTTTAATAATTTTACCATTACTTCAAACATCTTCTAGTTTACTGGGTAAGTTTAAACCAAAATTAAATTAATTCTTATATAATTAATAAAAACTTTGATGAAATGAAAATGAACGAGTTAAGTTAAAGTAAAACACAAATTGTTTTAAGCTACAATACAAAAAATACAAAGAATGAAAAAGTGGCGCGCTTCGTCCATAAATTTGCTAAATTATAGACCTCGCGAGGCTCACAAAGTCTCGAAAAGTTTCACACCGCGCCGTACAAAAGGCGCGCAAAAATCTGATATTAAACGTGTAATTTGCACTTCACCAGCACTCCGAACGCATATTTAACACGACACATTGTACAATTGCATGTCAGTACAAAATAATTGAATACTAAAATAATATTAACCACTAACAATCTAAAAATACCCAAAACATCAAAATCTGAAATTGAAACCATAATTTTTATATTTTATTATTATTTTCTTATACTTTTTTGTATACATACTTTGATGATCACTTTAGTAACATTTTGTATTTGTGGAAACAACAAACATGTGCCCGCACAGGGAGAGCTTTTAGCATGAATATTTTATGCGGCGCAGAACAGAAAAAAAAGAAGTTGCACTCTCGCAGCCTTATCTGATTATGAGGTTTATCGATGCGCGTGTACATTTAAGGGACGTGTAGTATTATTTGTTCGAAAACGATTTTATTTGCTTGACAAAGAGCGTATCGGTTACGATGCAAAACTTTTCGAATCGAACGTTTTAACCACCAGCTTGGATGTCTTTATAAACTTTCAACCAAGGTACATATAAAAACTTGAATGCAATGTTATTGGATAACTTAGTTTCAAATAAATCCAAATAAATACGTTTATAGAGACACAAAAATCAAAAAATAACAAATAAAAATTGATATGAACTCGGAACAATTTTTTGTTACTAAATGTTATGCTTATTAGTGTAATCCATTTAATCGCAAGTGAAAGTGACAATTGTGAAACCCACTGGTTTTATGTTAAATCCCCTGCAGTTGTTGCGGTTGTCAATGTCATCCCCTAAATCAGCGGGAGATATCTTGTCACTGCAACGATACAAAGTTTTCACAAAAATCATTTGTTCTCATCCAAAGCCTCAACAAAGCAAAGTTTCACAAAGTGAGTCATCAGTGTGTTGAAATATGATCGCCACGCGTATTAAATATAAAATATACAATTAGTTACCCTTCGCATCAGATTTAAAAGATTGAAAGCTCAGCACCGCATCTAATCCTTACGTCGTTTGCATTGCGGGTAATTCGACTCTTCACTGCATCCTACAATCTGCGTTTTGCATCATCTGCATCAAGTTGATAAAGTAACAATGACAGTTTTGAGTATCTTAACGGGCAGACTAAATGTAATTCAATACTAAAATAAGACCTAAATAGAAATATATAAAAAACGAAAAAATAATAATAAAACACAAAAACATTCTTAATATGAAAATGTTATGTATAAAAAAGCCTTAATAAACGAAAAAATATTTGCTTAGGAATGACGAAATATCAACACGACGCAATCTGCTTGGAATGCAGGATGAATGCCAAAAAGCTAGCTAGGCAAAAACATTGAGGAAGAAAACAACCGTAAAATTTTAGTCCACATGACATTAAAATGTTGATCCAGCTGTGCACGTAAAATTTAATCTTATACCAGTCATAATTCATACACAATGGAAAAATAAAACTTTTAGAATCACATTTATAAACAAAAAACTTATTGTTTATTTTTTGTGGTGTCAGTAAAACACAAATCGATTTGTATTTAATCTTAAACGTTGATTGTGTGATGTGACGTTTTGTTTGTCAATTAATCCAATTGCCACTCAAACCCGTGGCAATAAAATTAATTGAAAGCTATTTATCTCACCTTGCTTCTATACTGCGTCGTATACCGTAAATAAAACACACAATCAAAAAAAATGAGACTCGTTTTTTGCGCATTAAGCACATTAAGTCAGTACTTTATTATCCAAAAGTGCGTATCGTCCTCAATGACTTGTAAACATTGAGTAGCATGAAACATTGATTTGTAATTACGGTTCGACGCTTTTTCTATTTTTACCCTTTTACTCGCTGCAATGTTACGCATCTCAAAGCTGTTATAATCACATTAAGAATGTCTAAACATGAGAACACTCAATTAGCGCGCGTCGATGGATATATGCATTAAGCGCATAAATTTTGCTCAACTGTAGAACTTCTAAGCATCGATCTAGTTATTTTAGTTATTAGGTATAAAAAATAATGTAGAAAATAGTTGAGTTAAAAAATCAATGCAATGTCTTGGTTAATCCACTTCTTCCGTTTGCTAATGCAATTATTGCAATAGTAACGATGTGTATACATTGACGTAAGGGTTGAAACATTTCCAATGTTTCTTATTACATTTACGTTGTGAGTTGTAAAGGTTTCTGATTTCAGCGGTAGTTGTATTGCATGTCAGTTCTTCGAAGAAATATAATGGATCACGTCAAAACAAATAATGCACTAATAAAGCAATGCCCTGCAGGATTGCAATAAAGATTTTAGTCTTGATATTTTTCACTACTTGCAATAAAATTTAGATCCTTAAATTAAAATTACAGTTTTCTATAATACCTACATATTTTAGTGTTAGTTCTACTTTACTTAAGTTAACTTATCCTAACTTATGAGAAGATGGCATCCTCAAGGGTAGAAGAGTGTTTATTGCTTCTTCGTCGTTTAATTAAATTGTATTTATTTGCGCGCGTTTCCCTCGTGGGGTTTTAGTCCTAGCAAACATGGTCGGTTGGTAGCAACGAGAAAGTCGACTCGTTTGTCGTTAGGGAGTATTTTTGGCCCGCCGGCTCGACGCCGACATCGCGGAATGCATTTTAATTGCCAAGATATACGTGTATCGTTAATAAAAGCAATTGTAACTATTCCACGCCCATGCATTTTATATATTCGTGCCGTCCAGGTTTTCATTTTTTCCAACCAAAGGTAAATTACACAAGGTTTTTAGTGTATTTTTATGGATTCAAGCTTTAAAAATTCAGCCAACACCCCGTGCACCACGCAATCGTAAAAACGAACATAATTATAGGTCGCGGTTAATAAATCAATTTTTTATACCAATGTGTCTATTCAACTAAGGTGTAAAGACTTAGACCTAATAAAATATTCATATAGAACGAAAAAAAGCTTTTATTCGAAAATTAATACAATGTGTGAACTAAAAATGTTTTCAAATTTAATACTCTTTCGATGCAAGCAATTTTTTGTATTGGTTTGTGTTACTTTTGAATAAAAATTTTGAAAAATATTAAATAATAGTAAAACACACAGTGCTGAATTTAATTCCAAACCTTTGTGACCATGGTTAACAAAGTATTCTGTTTGAAAGTGGCTTTAAATAAATAGAGCAAATGTACAATTTTTTTTGTTAAAGGTAATTTTTTGTGAATTAAAGATGAATGAAATTTTCGTCTACAATGTGACTAAATCAGAAACTCTGATTTGAGTCCAACACATTTACGCCAATGGTCATGCGCGTAGTTATGCAATAAAACTGACATTTACATTTTAATTGAGATATTACGTTTGCCGAGGAGATTCGTGCGTATATAACAGTTTCATAGTTTGGCAAGGACTTCATCATCACTATGCATGTATAGCTTTAATATTCAATACACTGTTACAATGTTCATTGCTCAACGATATTTATTGGTTGGTTACATAAATGCATCGATTCCATTTTGGCAATGATCATTAATCCTAATGATAATAATAATTCCTCGTCACACTGTTATAATTACAATAAAAAATTAAAATTATTATGTTATTTTTCATTTTAATCAAATTAAAATCATTTTTTTATCAGACTCACTACACAGAATGAAACCTTTATAATATATTGCGGTGTTGTAAGAAAAAATGAAGCCAATTATAAAATAATTAAGGATAATGTCCTCAATTTTCATGTAGTAACCATTATTACACACTTATGATTACCGCGTTTTTGCCTAAAACAACACAAAGCCAAAGTTTTCTAACGTCTAACTGTGGTATCCTTAATGTTTACACATTTTATTATACGTTGAAAACATTAAATTACCTTATGTTCTTCTGGTAATACCAGGATTCGGCAACGCTTTGCAAATACATGTATATTGTTGAAAAGGGTTAAAGCAACAGCCGGAATGAATATTGTAATAAGCAGTTTGGGTTCAGTTAGAGGTTTCATGTTGAGTACAAAAATTTCGGGGTACATTAAACAAAGGTTATTTTTATAGTATTTAATTTGAATAAAATATTATAATAAATATATGGGAACCATATTTTAATTCAATTCTACAATATAATTTTTTTTTGTCAACGAACTGATATTGTGTGGGTTTCTGATGAAATTATCTTTTTTGTTTTTTTTTGTTTTTGAAAAAGTGAATGTATCTGATTTTTGTAATATTGGGCAAAACACACGCGCGTGAGCAACATTACCAGATATTCGGGAAACTATACTCGATAGCTCGTAATAACATAAGTTCGCGTTTATTATGGAAAATTCGAAACTCGCGTGTATGTTATTATGCAGAAAGTTTTCTTCGACGGCGGGCTTGTGTGGGCGGATTGAGTTGCAAACGAGGAACGCGCCAGTCGCAAGGGAATTTCGGTCAAGGGTCAAAAATCGAACCTGCCGTTATTTCTGCTTGCCACTTTTGGATTTGCGCTATAATCGTAAACAATTTTTATACCGACTGCTAACAATCGGTTGAATCAGAATAAAAATCTAGACAAACCTGGTTTACTTACAAAAAATTAGTAGTGAATATCATTTTATTGGTAAATTAATTTTGTTGACTATTTTTTTTGCATTACCTTGAAAATAAATTATTTAATTTCGTAATTTTATTTTTGGTGTTTTGGGGGTAGTTTGGTTGAATAAAAAATAAATTAAAGTTTAAAAAGTAACGCATCCTGCCACAATATTCCTAGAGTTGCAACCCGCAACTGATTTATAATTTACTAAGTGATTCCCATTTGCACTTGCGCTGGGGAATTATTTACCGCAGTAAAAATAGTCCGACTATTTCGGTGCACTTCGTGGCATTTGTGCCCACCGCATGCATGCATTTTTTGCGTGCGCCTTGCAAAACTCTCCACATACCACGCGAGCAACGCACGCGTCATGTGTTTGCGGTGGCGGCTATAGTGGTGGGTATTTCAGCTATACGAATGCTTGGCTAAACCCTGCTATGCCAAAGCTGCAATAAGCACCCTAGCGTCCTACGTTTGTTGAACGTTCACAAATGGCGTTTGTTTGAAAAATGTGTACACTTCGTTATATTGGGCCACACTGCCGGCCGCCAATGTGCTTGGGAGCGTTCGTGCAAGCGCTGGGGGGAGCCCTTGTGAGTTTGCTACGAGTCACAATTAGAATTTTCCGCTCGATTAGTCGATACAGTAAAAACACACATTCAACATTATGTGTTCAATATACCCACCAGGGTTCACCTAAGAACCTGTGCTGAACCGGTCGCTGAGCAATGTTCGTGTTTAACGTGCCAACCAAAGAAGAATTTTACGAAAAAAGATATTAAGGGGTGGTATAATGCACCACACCATTCTATAGCATGTATAAGAAAATTAAATAATCGTTTAATATTAAATTAAATACAAAACGCAAAAAAAATAAAAGTTTTGAATTAAATTTTGTGACATTTGAAGTAAAACCAAATATTTTCCAGTCTTGGCACGTTACTATTGTATTGTTGGCAACCGAATAAGGGTGCACCGTCATCCGCATCCCCAAAAATAGCAATATACCAATATAGTTTTGTTTCTATCCCTATATCCAAATAGTGCAATACGTAACGATAGCAATGGCCAGCTCAGCAAAATATTGTGGCATCCCTACAAAATATTCAACGTCCATATAAAATACACCCTCGTGCATGCTTACATTGTAAGATATTGAACACGATTCTTCCTTGCGTTTAGACTTTCCCTTGCGTCACCTCGCAGGAATGCAAACCGATGCTGGCTTTCTTCGCTCCGTTACACCAAACTAATTGGGAGCGCTTTTCATGAGGCAAGCCACGACCGCTGCCGCCACAGCCACAGCCGCTAAGGTTAACGAGATAACACTCGACCGCGCGCGAGCTGCAAAATTTACGTCGACTTATCAATTTATGCGCGATGATCTCGCACATAATGCTATGCAAATTGCATCCGACATTTTCCAAACATAATCGCGCGTAAAAGGGGCTCTCAGTGATGGCAAATTGCCTTCTCATTGCCACAGGATTTGCCACTTATATTTTATTATTATACTCACAGCCAAAATGCATAAAACTGCTATACTTATACACATTCGCTATAAACAAAGATTTAATACACAATTAATGCTTCATTAAGATCTTTGCATACAACATTTTATTAATAAAAACCGAAAAATCAATTTGAAAATTTGATTAAGTTTAAACAAGATTTTTTGTTTAAAAGCATTAATAAGACAATTCAAGGGTTATAAGTTTCATTTAATATCCAAGTGCAGGATGGTTTAAAACCTTTGTGTGCCCGGCGCCTTCACTAGGCATAAAACCATAGTCCAAACCGTACTAAAATGCACACTAAAGGTAAACCTCTAACGACGCAATAAAAACCAAGATTTATTTGCATTCAAAAAGTAATTTTTGACTTTGAAAATTTTTCACTTTAGTATATGTTTGTTAAAGTCGTGATAAACAAAATTTATTTTTTTTATTTACAATCCTTTTTTTTAATGAAAAAAAATTATTTGATGTAATTGTTCGAACAGCTCCACAACCAGTACACTTTTTATGAAACGAAACAAAAGGACGTTACCATAAAATTAAATTGTATTGTCCGCTTGGTGGGCGCCACAAACGGCGCTTACATTATGCAAATGCCCAGTGGACATTAGCGTAACGTGCAAATTCAATGTTTGCGCGCTTCATTTACAGAAACGTAATGGAACCGCAGGTAGTCAGTAACACATTTAACTAAATTTAGGTTTGACTTAATTATATTAAACTTTAAAAAAACACATGAAAATCCATACCCTTATTATACCCACAAAAATAGAAAATATTTTAAATTAAATTTGTTTTATATTTGTTCGTTAAGTTTATTTAAAAAAATATTTTATTTTGTTTAATAACACGCTTCATAGCAAGAAATATTTCAACCAAATTTATTTGAATTCTCGCCGGTATTGTGATGACAAATTGATTGCATTTGAATTTATCACTGTCCTATTAAATTGTTTACTGACAATTGGTCTGGAGCCTAGATTAATGCTACAATGAATTGCATATAATATAGTAAAACTATATTGAACATTTTATTTGGCTACAACTTTTATTTGGCTTGAATAATTCAATTGTAGCCAATATTTTGGTGCAGTTTCAAACTTTCCTCGTTATTTACCTATTATGATAAATATCAACGGGATGCAACATGGGTGCAGTAAGAATAACTTTTGAATATTGCATAAAATGGGGAATTTATATTAAAAAATGTATCAACATTTTGTAGACTACGGTTAAACACAAAATTTGTAAAAAAAATAATCAAGTACTTTATATTTTCCAAAGTTGTTAATAATTTGTTTCCAACAATCATGGCCTTCACTAAGCTACCGTGTTTGATTTTTTATTCCATTGAGTCAAAGCTTGGCAAACTTACTTGGAGTCGCATCAAATAGTCTCGGCGAATAGAAAGCGTCTCCCGTTACGCGCTTTGCATTTTTAATGGAGTGTAATGAGAATTGTTCATAATGAACAGGAATCCGTTCCAAGATTTTAATGAAGTGTAGGGTGCATACTAGTTTTACGCTCGTTAATAATCCCATTCATAGCGTTTTCTTTTCGCCCGTCTTCATTTTCATTTCATATAAAATAAGTGATCAATACGCCTAGAAGTTCGTTTTTAGGAATAGTTTGAGTAAGTTTTTGGTGGAGTTTCTTGAACGAGCTTTCGATATATCACCGTGGCTAATATGCGCAAAGTTTCACGCGCCGCATAAAGTTTAGTTACTTCGGTCATAACATGGGCTTTACGACATGCAGCGCAACACGACCAAGTCATGTTATAAAATTTAATACCGAGTGGGAGTGTAGGGATCGCTGTTAATTAGGATAATGCAAGCTTTGCGGACATTGCTATGATAGATTAGGAACCAGCCAAGTCAATTAGTTGTTTAACACTGTACATTTGGATATTTAGATGATACAGGTAGATGTATTAAGGTCAAGATGAATTATGTATATTTTTACAATTACATTTTGTAAAATAATGAATATGTGGAATGATGAGGTAATTTATTACTAATTAAAAAAAATCTTGAAACTTACCCTTAAAAACTCCATGTTTCGGTCGTGAAGGTGGTTCTCGCAAGGGCATTGGAATTGATCCTGGTGTCTACGGCATTATGGTCCTCTCCTGGTTGGCTTGTCATGATAACGCACTAGCACACACTTTTACCACTACACTTTTAGATATTTAGAAGTCGTATGGAAAGTTTTCACTAATTTAACGAATTCTTGCACAATAAAACTCCTCTTTTCTGGCGCGAAAATTTATTGAAGTAGCTCACGCACCACACGCCTTACGATTCCATTCTGGACTGGCCTTGAAAAGTGGTTGATCCCAATGTCCTTGACATTAAGTTCCCTGAATGGCATGTGAAGATCAGGAACCATCACACACATTTATCACTACACTTTTGGATGTTTAAAATTCAGGTAGAGGTGGATTGGCTGGAAAACATAAAACTAAATGTTAAAACTAATTTGTAAAATTAATTTTTAAATCAACTTCTATAAACTAATTCTTAAAACCAAATCTTATAGCTACTCTAGAAAACTCCAGTTTTCTGCCTTACATTTCCCACTTGAACGGGCATTGAATAGTTGTTGATCCTTATTTCCCTGGCATCATGATCCCCTTCTGGTTGAATTGTGAAGATCAAGAACCTGCACACTCTTACCATTACATTTTTGGACTTTTACAATTCAGGTAGAAGTGGATTGGTTGGGAAACATAAAACTAAGTCTTAAGACTAATTTGTAAAACTAATTCTTAAAACTAATTCGNATGGTGGTTGATCCTCATTTCCCTGGCATCATGATCCCCCTCTGGATGGGCATTGAATGGTGGTTGATCCTCATTTCCCTGGCATCATGATCCCCTTCTGGTTGGATCGTGAAAATCAAGAACCAGCACACTCTTACCATTACATTTTTGGACTTTTACAATTCAGGTAGAAGTGGATTGGATGGGAAACATAAAACTAAGTCTTAAAACTAATTTGTAAATCTAATTCTTAAAACTAATTTGTAAAACTAATTCTTACAACTAATCCTTAATAACTAAATCTTAAAGCTACACTAGAAAACTCCAGTTTTCTGCCTTATATTTCCCTCCTCTACGGGCATTGAATGGCGATTGATTCGCATTTCCCTGGTATCATGATCCCCCTCTGGATGGGCATTGAATGGTGGTTGATCCCCTCCTGGACGATCATTGAATAGTGGTGGCCTTGTTTTCCTGGCATCATGATCCCCTCCTGGACGAGCATTGAGTAGTAGTTGATTCTTATTTCCCTAGCATCATGATTCCATTCAGTACGATCATTGTATAGTGGTTAATCCTCATGTTCCTGACATCATGATCCCCTCCTGGATGGGTATTGAGTAGTAGTTATAGTTAATGCTTATTGCCCTGGCATCATGATCCCCCTCTGGACGATCATTGAATAGTGGTTAATCCAAATTTTCCTGGCATCATGATCCCGTTACTAACGTTCATTAAATAGTGGTTGATCCTCATATTGGCATCATTGTCCCCTCCTGGACAGGTATTGAATAGTGGTTGCTGCTTATTTCCCTGGCATCATGATCCCCTTCTGTACGATCATTGCATAGTGGTTGATCCTCATTTTCCTGGCATCATGATTCCCTCCTGAACGGGCATTGAGTAGTGGATGATCCTCATTTTCCTGGCATAATGATGCCTTCCTGGACAGGCATTGAGTAGTGGTTGATGCTCATTTCTCTGGCATCATGATCCCCTCCAGGACGATCATTGAGTGGTGGTGGATTCTTATATTCCTGGCATCATGATCCTCTTTTGTACGATCATTGAATAGTGGTTGATCCTCATTATCCTGACATCATGATCCCCTCCTGGATGGAGATTGAGTAGTACTTCCTGGACGGGCATTGAGTAGTAGTTGATGCTTATTTCCCTAGCATCATGATCCCCCCTGCCAGATCAATCCACTAGTGGTTGATCCTCATTCTCCTAGCAGCATGATCCCCTCCTAAACAGGCATTGACTAGTAGTTGATGCTTATTTCCCTGACATCATGATCCCCTTCTGCACGATCATTGAATAGTGGTTGATCCTCATTTTCAAGGCATTATGATCCCTTCCTGGACGGGCATTGAGTAGTAGTTGATGCTTATTCTTCTAGTAGCATGATCCCCTCCTGGACGGGCATTGAGTAGTAGTTGATGCTTATTTCCCTGACATCATGATCCCCTACTGTACGATCATTGAATAGTGGTTGATCCTCATTTTCAAGGCATTATGATTCCTTCCTGGACGGGCATTGAGTAGTAGTTGATGCTTATTTCCCTAGCATCATGATCCCCCCTGCCAGATCATTGAATAGTGGTTGATCCTCATTCTCCTAGCAGCATGATCCCCTCCT
>JARJDS010009824.1:0-17094 GCA_030264155.1 Atheta pasadenae | reverse complement strand
TAACCAATGTAAAAACAAAAACACAACTACACCCAAATAAATAAATTAAAACAAAAAAACAGTAGAAACAAAACCAAAAAAAAAGACACACTTGTTTCTATCGCCATTCCTTTGTTTTTTACTTTATTTATAAATCTAGAATATTCCATATGAATTTCAATCTAAGTATATATATTTCAAAAAAAAAAACCATGACTCATACATACATTTCCATGCACATATTATTTTATCATTTACTTTATTTAAATTTCCTAACCGTACATTAGTCGTATACTAATTTAGTTTTTCTCGACAGCAAAACCGCGCATTAATGTCAATAAAGTTAACTAATGTTAATAACGTTAACACTCACTCACACTAATCATACATAATTAATTCGTGCACGGCGATCGCAACTCACAAAACGTACTTGAAACCGCATCATGAGTGCAATAAGTTATAAGTAAGTAATAATAAACAAACGCACATTGGATAAAAGTAATCGCAACCATGCGGCGCACATTACCTTCCGTAACTTTCCGTTGTTAACCGCGCGCGCCGCTCAATTTCAATTGTCACACTGATTGCTAACAATTATCATTTGATTAACTTGACTGTGACAATGCGACACTAACGCACCCCGAGTGAAACAAGTGCAAACATTGAACAACACAATTGTAAACAACTGAACTGCATAAATAATAAATAATAACGTAATATGCAATTGTAATCTAAACGATATTGAAGGTAATTCAAATTGTAACCTTGCAAGGTATAAAAAAATTAACTCTTTTAATTTATATACCATGTGTCCAAACAACTATATATACAAATATACAGTGTGTTCAGGAAATTTTCAAAAAAATAAAATAAAATAAAAATTATAAAATTAAAACTTATAACAACTTACTTAACCTTTCACCTATTAAATATTCATTCATTTTGTTATAAAAAAAATCGATTAGTGCAATGACCAAACAAACGCAATCGAATGGAAAGGAAGCACACAAAAGCGCAATGAACGAAGAATAAACTCAACTAACAGCCTACTACGTTTCGCATAGACTTAGCCAAGAGTCTAGTCTGGTCTAGAATCGATAATAGTCAAAGCGCTAAAGTTGAATCTCGTAGCGAATGAAGCGCGATGCACGGCGCAAAACACGGAATAATAAACAATGGCGATAAAAACGTTGCCATCGTAAAAGCCTCCCAACAACATAACCTGCACAATACATACCAAGTGTCTAAAGTCAAAAACTTACAACACAAAAACTAACTTTAAAATTAAAAAAAAAAATTACAATTAAAAAATGACAAGAAAATTAACCAAAAATGTACAAAGAATAATTTTCTATATACAAAAAACACAATGTATATAAACCATTTGCATTACATCAACATATAATACAATTCCAATTGCAAAAAGCAACGTTTTAGTTAAGTTAGAGTTGTGAGCAAGCGCATATAACATAAAATATAAAAGATCATGAAACCGTTTCGAGTTCAAACGTTTCAAAACGTGGGCAGACGCCGATTTGTGTATGCATAACAACATAATGCTAATGCTAAGTTGAAGAAACAAAGTATAAAGCGTAAAGAATGCGCAAGAAGTCCACAAGTTAAGCTAAGCACATTTTACATCAAAATTGTATGAAATTTTTAATAGAAAAACACAAATTGATTTTCCATTAATTGAAAATTCAATATTTAATATTGACATAGTTGTTTTCTCTCGTTTGCTGACCGACAATTAATTATTTATTTATTACTAAATCTCAAACATGTGTCAAAGTATTTATTCCACGAATAAGTATACACGACTACTTAAATTGTGCGCATACATGATACGCGATTCTCTGCGCCTTCTTTCTGCCTATGAATGCGCACAGCTGTAGAAGAAATCAGAAAATCATCGAGCATTTTCGATCGCTTCGCTCGGCGCGCTAGCAAACCGGTTTACCTCCATCCTTATAAAGTGTCAATGTACAGGTTTAATTAAACGCCAGCGCAAAGCCAACCCAAACAAACAAAAACGCAGCGGCAGCCACAGCGCCTAGCAAGACAACTAAAGTCCAACGCATGCTAGGATTCTATTAGAAAATATTCCAACATTTTCCATTTTTTCTACAAATGCAAATTCCATATAATATTTATATTTAACCGCGTTTATTTCCATATGCTTAATATATAATTAAATAATTAATTAATTAATCAATTTACGTCATCCATACATCTCAAAGATAAAAAAAATGATAAGAAAGTAAAACAACGTTTCAACTCAACAACATTTCTAACACAAACAGTAAATCTAGAAAATTAGCAAGGACAATCCCTATTATGATGATTCAAACTAAAATAATAAATTAAAAAAAACAAAACACAAACTGTTTTACTAGTTAGTTACCAGTACTACTTGGATACTGTCAGATACTGTAAAAAAATAAACAAAACAACATCGTTGTTTTACGTTGCTATACACAACCCGATCGAAAACAAACAAAATAATAAACAAACACGAAACGAAATGGTATGATAAGTCCACGAATGATACGATAAGAATTTAAACCAAACCGATAAGAAACAAATGAGTGACGACTACATACAGTGTGTACGTGTTTAGTGTGCCGATCAAGAGTAAACACGAATAAAATCATATTAATTTAATATAAATGTAAATATAATGTTTTGGAGTACTGCAATGTTTGTACAAGTGTAACACATAAATTAACTAAACACAACGGAACAATTGACGACACACTGACAACTGTAAACTGTAACAATTATAAGCGATAAGTCGTGTTTCACATGAGCACGTGTTCACGCAATAATGTTGTGGTTAAAATCAGAATTTCTGATTAGGACATCGTTTAAAATTAATATGAAAGTGAAATAATTATATTTCTCTACTCTTTTTAAGTTTTGTTATTTTTTTAAGGCCTTTAATGCCAATTCTGAGGACTTTTTTTTACTACATTTCATAACTTGTTTGTGATTAGTTTGTATTATTTCTTTCTACCGATTTTAGTCGTTTTATTTGTAAAATGTAGCGCTACCGGTTTAGTTCTTTTGTTTTTTCGTTTGTTTAATTATTGCTGCATCGCAGTTGGCTGTGTTCACCGCACAGTCACTTGTTATATGCGTGTGTGTGCACAATTTGCAATTCACGACGAGTTTTCGGTGTGTATTCCCATTCGTACGTACACGAACGATGGATCAACAAACACAACGTTTGTCCTGTTTCTATCTCACTTACTCTCACATACTAATTCGCGTTTTGTGTACCGTGTCGACTCGCAGACTGCTTGATTCCAATTGGCAACATGGCGAGTTGCGTCGTGCGCAAATAAAACATTTGAACGTCGTGTCAAACAGACTCAAAGCACTCTACATAAAATAAAAAAAAGTGTTTGAACCCAGTTCCACGTTACATCTTTCATTAATTTTTAATTTCTAAAGTTTTTTTAAGGTTAAGTTATATCACTTGATATTTATATTCCGCTTACATTTAATTGTTTAGTGTGTTACAGCGCAGCGTATAAATTACGTCGCGAATTTAAATTTAAATTCGCGAGGTTGAATACTCTACACTCGTTTAGTGTTGTGCGCGCGCGCGCCTCAACCGTTTTGTGGTGTTTTTAGTATTGTGTGTCGATTGTGTCGCAATGTTTTAATGAGCGTAATGAACATAATGAGTCCTTTCTTTTGTGGTTATGCGGTGTACGTCGTTGTCGCGCTAATGTTTCATTCTGATCGCTGAATTTCAAACACGTATACATTCAACATCTATACGACATAACCTAGCAACTAACAGACACGTTGATAGGTACATAGTTATTAAATATATTTATACGCACTAAATGGATGTGCTAAGTGCTTCTAAGCGTTTTGAGCGTTAGGCGTGACTGTGGAAGAGCTGAGAAAACGATGGTTAAATTAAATGACACTTATATTATGTATGTGCATACGAGAACTATTGTTGAGACTAAATATTTAAGCATGAAATATGAAATGTAATGAGAATAAACGGTATAATCAGTGGTGTGGTGTCGTTGTGGGTATTAATCGCGTCTAATTTTAAACGTGACATGCTTTTCTAAACACTCTGGCATGCTTTTATGCTTTGTGTGTTTGGTTATTTTTATTTTACGGTATTAAGATACGACAATTTTATGCCAAGAAACAAGTGAATCAAAGTTTTTTGTCACACCACTTCTGTGTTTTAATGAACACACTGTATATTGTTCACCAAAATAACCGAAAATACTGATCAATAAATACAGGTATGTATTATTATAATTTTAACCAAACTCTGGTTATTTTTCATCTTTAACTGACAAACAATATAAATAACTTTTCATTCAAAAAAATTCGAAAATACCGAAAAATAAAAAACCGGTTAAACCGAAAATAAACCGGTAAATTTTAACGTTTGTATTTATAAGATAAACCTGTTATTGATTAATTAACTACTTAATTATAAAAAATCCAAAAACCGGTATTAACCTAAAAATGTACGATTCAAAACATAAATATGGAACAACCGGTAGAAAACCGGCAAATTTAAAAAAAAAACACCTAAACACATTAACAACCGATTAAAACCCAAAACAAAGCAATTTGTTCAATAAAAATTAATAGAACAATCAAATAACCGGTGAATTTCGTCGTTTTCCTTGATAAAAACTCAACCACGTTTTATTTTCGTGTGTGGAATGTTCCATCACAGCTGTTGTATGTGAGTGTCACCTCCTCACAGGCGACAATCATTAGTCAGCATTTCAAACAAGTACAACAACGCATTGTGTTGTTACGCATTAAATTAAAATTTGAATAAAAACAAAACAGGTACGTTTGTAAGGTACGTCCGACCTACCCAATAACCACAAAGTCACCGCACACTAGACAAGTAAATCGATTCGTTTTTCATTTGTTTTCTTTATTTTGCATGTACATAACTATTATGTAAATAAAAAATGTTACACACCTGTTTCCAAACTTTCGGATTCTTCCAGGATTCTCTCAACCATTTTGACACCGATTGTTTTAACTCACGTCGCTGTCTTAATAATTTAAATCCTTGATTCTGATATAAAACCTCAGCTGCAACTTTTTGTTTAACAATAAATCCGAATTTTAACAACAAAAACGTTTAGCGTTGATGACTTTAATGATAATTTTCGATGGACCTTTCCTTGGACGTCTTATATCAACGTATAATTTTTAATTAATAAGAAAAAATATGTTTTAATAATTATTTTTGGTTAATCCAATCTTTTGTTTTAAATTTTTAAGTTCCACCATTTGGTATAAAGCTGTATGGTTTAAATCCAATATTAATTTAACAATTCCAATTGGATGCTGCTCATCCCATCTCATCTCATCTGTTCGTAGTATTAAGGGCTCGAAAGGCTCACAAAAACAAAACAAAGTAACAAAATTTGGCTTGTTGATTCTTTTGTTTCGTGCGTTTGCCGGCTCCCTCACGAATGGCGGCGAGTTCTCGTCCGGTCGTTCGGGTCAAATCGGCAGTCAACACACACTCAGCAAATAATCCAAATAGATTTCCCTCAAACACCTTCTTCTCATTAACACTGATTGTGATTTTACTTCTCTTTCCGGGAATGGACTACGAAAATACACACACGCGGTTGCGATACTGCTGCGTGTCGATCTTCATTTGTCACACGCGGTATGTTTAGCTAGATTTTCAACTGCTGCTCAACGATGTATTTTTTATTAACTATAACACCGTTCGCTTCGTAGTGAAGGTAGAACTTGATTTGATTTGATTTTATTCATATATCTCGTTTCGCCGGTGCCGGGTGTGCAGGAGCGCGCGTGAGTCGTCCGGTTTGGTTGTTGATATTTTTGAGAAAAAGAAAAGGTCTAAAACGTTTTCGCGTCCTTGCCTACTATCCGTCCATGCTCGCGGCCGAATCGTTCTGGTGTTGTAGTCCGACTGCCGGTCGCACGACGCAAAACACTGCGTCGAGCTCGCGGACTACCCGCACGATACGAACACGAACGAGTGTTAACGATGCGACGTCAAGCGATGGCGCCCGAAACGCCCCACCGACGCAGTCACGTAGTCAGGAAACGCACAGGAGACTATACAAAATGTACACGCCAAACAAGGATAGCGTGCCATATGTATAACGAGTATAAACGAATAATACAACGCATGCGCCTTACACACCAAACAAACATCGTACGATTGTGCGTCGTTGTCACGTTTACGGAACCGAATACTTTGTTAAAAACATAACAAAACTTGTTGATAAAGTTTTGTAATCATTCGAAAACATTCAAATATTAAAATATGTTATCACATTATTTGGAATTTAAATTATGAAGCATTGTTTTAGGGACATTTAAATGTTACTAAATAAGAAAAACCCTAAATAACAAAAAAAGAAACAAAAGCGCAACAACCGAATATAACTTGTTAGAATCAAAATATAGTGTTAGGCATTTGTTTGTTTTCGTAGTCGCGGTACAAATCACTGTAAAATCTAGTTGGCATTGTTATGCAATTGCGCACAATTTCTAATTTAATTGCGACTTGGTTTTGTTTTGTTTAGAATCTTGAAACTACTACTAGTACGTTCAAACGTCTCAACAACTGTCAAGTAAGTGATCACCAACATTCTATCAATTTACAACTTACAAGTTTTTGTGACTGAAAAACATGAAACTTTGAACATAACCTAGAACAAGTTATGTTACCACGCTTGAACAACAAACATTAAAAATAAAATTATAAGAGTGCTATCAATGACGGCAATGACTAATAAATGTCGAATATCACCTAATTTAAAGTAAATTATCTTTTTGTTTCAGTTTCATTCATGGCCAACAAAGAAAATGAACGGTGTGTTCTGTTCCTTGTTGGGTCTAGTTAGGATTGTATTAGATCCCAATTGGAATATTCTGGTTTGGCAACGTTTGACGCTGCGCACCGATTCAGTTTTGGGCCGCGCGCGTTTATCGGAAAATTCCACCCTCAATACACGGCGCCGAAATCTGGCCGGGGATGGTGGTTACGTTTCATGCAGCACGTACACATTATACAGCATGCATAACTAATAACTGGCCCAAACAATTCATGGAAAATTTTATGGACATTTAAGTAACAAATATTCGCAATCCTCAACAAGAACATTTTGGAAAATTCATTGAACCGTTGCAGACAAAAATTGGTAGTTGTGAAAAAAATTAGAAATCTTGTTGATCTAATTGATACTTTTGAAAATACTAATGACAACATTTGAAATTGTCCACAGGGTATAATCCCTTCGTTGTACTCGTTTTCGCCTTCGTTCATTCTCGTCTGAACGATTCATACTTCGTAAACGTCGCAGAACTTCCTTGGTTTGTTTGCGTTTCGTCCTTGTTCACCGGTATTTGGTGCTCGCTCGCACTTGTTGATTCCACTACCAGTCACCCTTTACGACGGCACGACCTTGCCGGCTTTGCGTTGCGTGGTTGTTTGGGTTCTTTGTTCGGAACACTCAAGGGCCGGGTCCCGGTTCGAGCTGAACCAAAATAGAGCCAGCCAGGCCGGCCGGTTGTGCTACTAGACGAGCTGCGACCCGGCCGGAACAAAGGACGAACGCAATATTTACGTAATAAGTGAATTATTACGTTTTGCAAGCAGAAGGAATCAAATTAATGCTCTGATGACTTTTACAAATAGAAAATTAGTTGTTGACTGAACAACAAAATACAAGAAACAAGTAAATTGTGTTTGTTTACAATTTATTACTAGAATATCGTGTTTTACTACGAAATTCAATTGTTTGTTAAAGTAGCGACATCTAGTGTCGAAATATTTAACGTTTCGAGAATAACACGAACGTTTTTATTAGTTTTTCTTGTCAGAATTTTGATGTTTCTGGTTTGTTGAAGATGACTAGTTGGAATTATGAGCGGAAAAAAGTGAGAACGAGCGAATACTGAGTAGTTTCTAAATAGTTAATAGTGAATACCGATTCCTGCCCAACAACGCGTAGCTTCAGTCAAGGGGTTACGGTCAAGGCCAAGCCACTTGTTACGCGTTGCGGTTACACGTCGCAATTTCGCAACGCAATCGACGCCAACTCAAACTTAAATGTGAACGCAAAGAACAAGCTGGCTAGTTGAATAAGCTTTTTTACTTAATTTTTTTTCATACACAAATACAACCACAGAGATCTCAAATTCACTTTTATTTACTTTCAATACTATTTCTCAAAAGATTTTTTTTTCTTATTTAGGAAAGTGCTGCCACCTATCGGCAGAAATAATAACCTACATTTAGGTTAACACTCTGGATATACATAAAAATTAACAACCAACATATCTTTATAATTTTCTAATAAATCATGATGTTATTTTAACCAATAAATTCCACATAACATCGTTTAAATATTTAGACATCCTTTCCCCTTCACCGCACTAAACCGCAGCATAATGTCTACAATGTTGAGTCTACCAGAGTTAACTCATAGCCCCAAAGCACAAACATGTCTATTTTTGTTTATTGTTAATAATATTACCGCGCCTGCGCAGTACGCAGTGAAGCAGATGAGCGCCGCCATTTCCACGCCGATGTCGACGACGACGAAGTCAACAAACCTATAACATTGCTCATGACTCCTGAACCATACAACCAAACAAGCCTCCGAACACACTAAACACATCTAATCACAATCACGCTAACCTAACCTTACCTCAAACAACCAACCAACCATCTAGCTAACTAACAACCAACTCGTCAACAAACAATTGAATGTGAGAATCGAGTACCAGAGCGAATTGTTTGGCGAAATACACACGTGACCCATCTACCGGAACGAACAAAACAACATTCAAAACAAAACCAAAACACAACCAAAAAACAATTGACGAACAAATGATGATAAATCACCAATGTTAGGATGTTAGGATGTTACTATGTTCAGACAAACAACTTTTATTTTATTTATAAAACGCCAACTTATATTTTGAAAAAAAGTTACGTTTAAATTTTAAGAAAAGTGAATGAACGCGGTTTACTGCGTAGTAAACAAAATAGATTGCAAACATTAAATTATTATTACATAAAAAAACTATCGTAGCGACGCACATCTTCACAGTGTGTGAATAAAATCAGTGAAACAAATTCACTTGGCCTTGAATTCGTCGACCAACAAAACATCAACAACGAAAAAAAAATTCATCACGCTTGTAATCGTTCGTAATATGCCGGGTACTCTCGGTCAAACGCAATAACAAATCCAAATTACCATAAAAAATACACAAAAACAAGAGTATGGTTATTACATCCAAACTCACACATACAAACACATACATTTGGCGTTTACAAATTTAATTAACGTGTAATTTATGTTTAGGTTAAGTTCCGCGCATAAACATAGTTCATGCTTTTGTTGTAGTTTTACATATTTTATTCCTAGTTGGCTAACCACATGTTAAAAATATGGTTCAGTGTTTTAATTTTAATTAACTAAAGTTGAAATTTTGTTAAATTTCATTAATTAATTTTGTATAATTAAATTTTTAATTTCATTTCAAATTAATGGTGTTAATGTATTAATGAATAATTAATTTGCTTACCTCCGCCATCGAAATCATTTTTATCATCGCTAAAATCACTAAAATCAACGACGTTGTAGCCGTCGTCGCCGCCATCGCCGTTGGTCGCAACACCATGGTAGGTCATGATCCATTGCGTCGAGTGCCAAACGTCTGCCTCCTGAAACAAAAAAAACAAAGAAAAAAAATGAGTCAGAAAACAAAACATTCAAGGTAAATTCCTAAATATTAAATCACAAATTTATTAATGTAGCGCCATCTGTGTGTACGCAAAACTACTCAGAATATTTTAATCTATGTATATCTATAAATATACTAATTAAATGACTTGTTGACGCCGAAAAAGACGTAAACGATTCAAATCATTCAAATCATACGTAGTTCATAAATTAAATATAGAATAGAAATACCAGAAGTAAACAAAAACCAAAAAACAAAACAAAACAAAACAAAACACAAGGTGTTTAACATAAATAATCCTAATAAAGTGCTGCCTACGTGACCTGTCACTGGTTATCGACAAACATAATTAAGCACAAACAAAACACAAAACCACAAAAACCTAAAAATAAACAAAAACAAATCAACAACTATTAGATAAAAATCATTAACGTTGTTTACTTCAATTTAATTGCTTTATAATAATTTAACTAATAATTATCACACCACAATGTATGTCAAATCAATATCGATTTCCTGTTTTCCTTTCATATTTTATTCAACATCCCAACATCCTAATAAAACATAACCTAAAAACTTACATTTACCGATGTTGTTTTCGTTGCTATTTTGTTACTAACTTTGTTTATTTGTTACAATTTGTTATTATTTGAAGGCGAAGGTCTTCCAATATGTAATACGCAATAGAATATATCAAATACAAGCAAAGACCTTACCAAAGTTCAGGACGTTCAGGACGTCGAGTGCCTACGTGACCAACAGCAGGCTTTCCTGCAGAATCAACCAAAACACACACACACACACACACAGCCAAACAAGTGTACGTTGTGTTTACTCCTTCTTTCCTTAAATATTCGTACTTCGTACGTTTAACTTCACCATAAACTCAAATCAACTCGATTACTATCTTACTACTCCTCAAAGAAGCAGTCAGTGTTTGTAATGGCGGCGTACACCGGCCGGCATCCTACCGGTCTAACCACAAACTAACCTAACCTCACTTTTCAAGGTTACACTCAATGATTTAAGCATTTAAGGCATTGATTTTATGCAAAACTAAAACGTAATACTACTACCATTATTAGTGTATATCAGGCTATGTTGTAGCAACCAAACATACAATTTTAGAAAAAAATCCAATAAAACAACTTGCGTATAACTAACGCCATCTATCAGTGTATTGTGTAATTACACTAAACCTCAATTATACTTTATAACTAAACAATTCATTTTGAGGTTAAAATACAATTGCGTAATTTTGTAATTTCAACGTCTCGTAAAACATTTGACACAGTTTCCTGAATACGTTTACAACTTAATTCTATAAATAGCACATAGATGGGATATTATTAAATATAATCTCAGGTGTGATGCGTCATGTGTAAATGTAGGTTTAGTAGGAAACTACTTGAGTTACAAGACAACAACAATAACAATAGACGTTAATCATTAAGTGATTAAACACTATTAGCCTAAAATGTTGATTGTTTAAGGATTTTAAGGGGTAAAACCACTCTAAATCATCAAACAATTAATCAATTCAAAAAAACTTCCTATCACAATTAGTAAAGATCATAACCTCAAACAATTTCTCAAGTCACAACTAAACTGATAAACAACCCCCTGTATAACTTACTAAACAAACAAGTACATTTTTGTATTTGTTTACTTTTTGAAGTTAAATTTAAATTAAAATCCACGTGAAAATCCCGATTGTTGAAAACGTAAACAAGAAAATTAGGCCGCGTGTGCTACGTGCCTGAAGGCACATTGTGCACACATTTTCGTTGTTTCAATTCAGTTCTGTGATCGTATAATCGTTGATGTGCCTGCTCTAAGCTCAGAGTGAGTGTAGAAGTTGTTGTTGTAATTTGCGACAATGAATAAAAAAAACAACCACAACTAAAATTATGCGTGTTGCGTATTACGTACTTATACACCGACAACTCTTTACACTTATCGTTTTAGTTATAGTACCTTGTACAATGCGTGAAATGCGTTGTTAGTGGCTTAGTACTCGCTCGCGCACATCGCTTTCAATGCCTTAGAATTCGTTACAGTCCAACTGTCACACTTGCATCGTCATTGTTTGTTTGTTACAAACCACATACTCGTAATTCATGTAAACCAAGTCAGTATTTCAGTATATTTTAGAAAAAGAAATAGTGTCACATTTTGGTTTAGTGAGGTTAGAATATTAATTCACCTTAACCTTTCACCAAAAATGTCAAAATAATAAAAACATGAAGAAAAGAATAACAAAAAATTATTTTAGATATCAAATCGATAATATCTAAAATCCAAAGTGCGTGAGATGAGCAAAACTTTAGAAATGCGCAGTTCAGTAATTTTAGAGATTAGAATATAGTCAAAGTGACATTTGTCTTTTTATTTAATGCCGAAAAATATTCAACAAAATCATTAAAATATGTTAGTTCCTCATTATTTAATTTCGTTATTTATTAAATTTACTTATTCACTCTTTTCGGAGTGCGTTTGTATTCATTTGTTTTTCAATTTGTTTGTTTGTTATTTGCAATAACAATTCGTGAATAATGCATACATTAAAAAGTCAATGCCATTGTTATTTTCCAGTGCTAAGCTAATGCTTGTACACTAGTTCAACAGCACGCTTGAACAATTTAATTGTTTACACGCTAGATAATTTGCGATAATTTTTGTTGTTTTATTTCGACGTTAATGGCGCATGCAAAAACAGTGTGACTTAACCTAACCTCATATTGCATCAGTGTGCAACAATATTTTTTTGTGATTTGCAAAAAGAGCTGCAGTGAATTGTAATAGAAAACAAAAGCGCAAGAATTTGATTTTCAAAAGGAGTAAATAAAATAAAAAACAAAAGTTTACAGTGACAAAAACAACAAAAAAAAACAAAACATATTTCGAATTAGTGGCCACTTCTGATTTAGATAAATTGTGAAAAAATTCCAATTTGGTTTAAATTTTCCTTAATTGTATTAAATTTATTGTTAAACTAATAAATATCTGTCATTATCTTTATCAACAATATCAACAATGTCAAGGTATATTCAACATTACACAACAAAAACAAACAAACCAACCACTCGCAAATATTTTAATCATTGTGTATGAGTTATGTTTGATAAATGATGTTAAATGTTTAATGAAATAAAGTTAAATGTTACAACACGTGATGACATTTTTCAACATTGTTGAATCATACTCGTATTGTTGCAATAATGCAGATTGTTTTGAATTCTTATGAAAATTTCAATAAAACAAATGATATTATTATTATTAGTATTAGTCATTTTACAAATACTGATAACAGATGGCACCACATCTGAACAAAGTAGTAAAATCAAAAACATTTGCTATTACGGATTTTCCAGTAAAGTAAAAATTGCAATTACACCTGAATTGAAAATAAAATATTAATGTTTATTATAATTAATTAAAATTATAAGGTCATGTAGTCATCAAAATTATTAAAAAAACAATTTCTTATTTCTTTCCCATGATTATTATTAATCAAAAAGGTTATCGATTCG
The DNA here is from genome assembly GCA_030264155.1 of Atheta pasadenae. Lineage (NCBI taxonomy): Eukaryota > Metazoa > Arthropoda > Insecta > Coleoptera > Staphylinidae > Atheta > Atheta pasadenae. The sequence goes on along the minus strand of JARJDS010009824.1, from coordinate 3,826 downwards.
CGTACGTAAATATTGACAATATTTCGTAATACAATTCTTTAATATTAAGAAAAAAAAAACAACAAATTATCATATTTAATGAATGGGAACTGAATTTTAAAAAAATGATTATAATATATAGGTTAAATGTTTAAACAAAAAAACATTTTAAAAAAAACAAATGTTATTTTTTGTTGTTGTAGTTAAGAAATGAAGAAATGTTGTTAATTTGACAAGAAATTTTATTTGAAAGTTAATTATATATGTAAATGTTAACGTATATATTAATTATTGTTTACGAGAATGGGAGAATAAGAGCAAAATAAACAAAAATATAAATCAAGTAGTGAATAATTAATTTTTTGTTTGTTTTCGATTGTTTTTTTGGCGCAATACAAAGCGAGTTTTAGTTGAACTGCATTTACGTCAAAGTAATAAAATAATAAGATAATAATAAAAATGCATAGTGTTTTTAAATGTCGATTAAATAAATAAATTAACATTTACCAAGACAGAACTACAATACTGACGCTAAGACGCAATTAAATGAATAGATTTGTGCATTTGTAAAATGTTTTTAAATAAAAATGTAAAGAATTACGCCTTCTTAATAGACATTTCCGAAAATTATTATTACAAATATTATTCGTAATTATTTTTGTAACATTTTTTGGTAGAACGCACCAATTTTCTTAAATTTGCATTAAAATCAGTAACAAACTATGATTTTTGTAACAAAAATGCAAAAAACTGACATTTCTAATAAAAATATCAAAAAATGTTTATAACAAAAGTTATAGAGAATTAAAATAGCTAAATTCTTCTTATATACATTTTTTGCTAGAACTCACCAATTTTCTTGAAATGTCAATAATATCGTTAGCACGCTAGATTTTCGGTAAATTTCTCTACGGTTTTTGTAACAAAAACTGCAAAATCATCAATTTCTAATAACAATTTCAAAAAATTCTTTAAACAAAAATTGTTCGTATTGAAAGTACCTATATTTTATCTTAGTAACATTTTTTGATGGAACGCACCAATTTTGGTAAAAACGACAAAATATCGAGAACTAACCACACTTATCAATAACTCTCACTACGTTTTTTGTAACAAAAAACCCAAAAACTAACATTTGTAATAGAAATATCAAAAAATGATTCAAACAAAAGTTGTAGAGAATTAAAGAATTAACAATTTATGTTAGTAACATTTTTTGATAAACGTAATGAGTATCGCACAAATCGCAAATATAAATTTTGAAATTTTAAAATAAAAACATTTTCTAACAAATTCTTCTTTTCCCAGTCATTAAAGTTTTCAAGGAAATAATTACAATATAATAAAAAAATAAATAATTATAATAACTCATTATTAATTACACGCGATAAAAATAATAAATAACTTAAAAAATAAATAAATAAATTGTAATTAATAAAAATAATTGAATAAAATCATCATAAATAAAAAAATTAAACAAATCAATGTCAAATCAAAGCCCTAATTAAAACTCCAACCATATTAACATAATAAAAACACAAAAATTGAATATTTATAATTTATATTATTTAATAAATAATAATAAAATAAAAATTCTCGTTTATCAAGAATGAAATCCAATTAAATAATAATTACGTGGTTGTAGTTCCACTACGCATCGGAATAGTTTGAATACTTGTCCAATAAAAATAGAAAAACACCAACAAAACAAGAAAATAACAAAACAAATAAAAATTGAACTGCGTTCTTGAAAGTCATGGCTACAACACAACTCTTACAAGTGCCAACAAATCAAACTACCCGTCTGTTTTCACCACAAATTCAACAAGCAAGAAAGAGATACAAGTATATTAGTTGACTAACAATTAAGTTGAAATATGTCGCGCAATTTATAATTTTTTCTTTCGATCTAAAGTAGCAAGTCGCCAGCCAGTCAAGAAAAACAAATGCTGCATATAAAAAAAAAACGCAAACAAATGCAATCGACGTTATAACATTCCAAAGAAAAAAAATCTTAAAGTTCAATTAATAATTATTCTACGATTTTACTACGTTTTATTACGCACCGCAATATTTATTATTTTTACTACGCCTCACGTTTCATTATAATTATAATTATAGTTTTGATTCAATAGCCATGCGTTTTACAGTCAGGTGATAAGTAATTAATTATATTATGTCAAATTAAGAAAAATCGCAATGAATAATTATAAAAATTAATTTTAAATAAAAACATCAAAGATTGAAATATTTTATGAAAATTTATTAATTAAAAAAAAATTCCTTCGAACCGGATTTGAACCAGTGACCTATGGATGTCCACAATTTACTCAATTCTACAGTCCACCGCTCTACCAACTGAGCTATCGAAGGTTGAGTACTCCAAATTCTTATACCGATTAAAACATCCATTTTAAATAAAAATTTATTTGTTAATCCGGCTACCAAGCGACTAAAAGTAGTATAACCAACGTAAGATGTAGAAATATTGCATGTTCATATTATTGACAAACATCGCCCGATAATTTGATAAGTAATTAAAATTATTTAATTATTTAGACCGCGATTACAATTGTTGCAAGCTTGCAAATTCAGTAATCAACAAAATTAAATAATATTTATGTTTTTGTCGCATTAAATTTAAAACGATTTCAATCAAATATAAAATTGATACTACTCTTATCCAGCATGACGTACGAGTGAGATGCTGCATGATGCAACAATAACACTTTAAACACCAACTAATAATTATAATAATCACATACACATACATACAGTGTGGTTGTTGTCCAATAAATTACAATTAATTACTTATTTATTCAAATTTTCGCACAACACGATTTAATTTATTTCTTAGCTTGGCGTTGATTTATCACAGATAATGAAACAACAGAAAAAGTGTTATATTTATCGTGCAAACTGTCATAAATTAATAACATACAGTGTGTCCAAAAAAATATTCAATAAAAAAAAATTGAAAAAATAATAATTATAATAACTTTTCTGCTAATTTTTTATATTGTTGTAATAAAAATAAAAAAAAAATTTAAATAAAATACAATGTGTTCAAAATACTAATTTTTAATTTTAATTAAATGAAAAAAAAAATTAATAACCACTTGGTATATAACATAATATAAAATTATGGATGTACACGACCGACCTCGTACCAATTTCGACCATTATGCTTTATGTTATGCGATACAATAATTAAATATGCATCATATAATCTGCATAAAACGCATAAATGTAATATGTAAGTAATGTAAATGTAAACAAATTGCAAGTACACAATTTAAAAATATTACCAAATGTTATAAATTAGTTAATAAAAAAAATCAAAAAAAAATTTCCTTCGAACCGGATTTGAACCAGTGACCTATGGATGTCTACTTTGTGTACAATTCTACAGTCCACCGCTCTACCAACTGAGCTATCGAAGGTTGTAAGAAACAACTTCTCAAATTCAAAGTAAAATTTTGTCTTCAAAAAAAATTAATTCCATGAAAATAAAAACAAATTTTAATCAATTCGTTTATCAATCCATTACATAATGGCAGCGAGTGCTAAATGAACAAAACACATAATTTACAACTTATGGGTGTGTAGAGTTGTAAATAATAGATATGTCATGTAACAAATTGATATTTACGCACATCGTACATTTAAATATATTCGCTGAATCTATTGCGTAGTTTGCGTTTGTTGTTTCTAGTGGTGACTTAACTTAATGAGTAAAGTTTATGAACTCCAGCGTGTATGTTAAGTGTGTTTTGTGTTTTCTGCAATAAATATTACCATTTGCCATTATTACATCGTTACTTATCGTTACTATGCTTTTAAGTTG
>JARJDS010009813.1:0-11660 GCA_030264155.1 Atheta pasadenae | reverse complement strand
TGCTTTTCATTCGGATGGGTTCGATGAATGAGTGGCGTGAATGGACATCGCTTTCAACCGAAACACATCAATGCCTAAACGAATTTATGATTATATTCTATTGTTTATTGTTTATTCATGGAACTGTTTATCGTAAGTACCTAAATTTACTTATTAACAAATATTGATAATAGTATATATTTTTAGTTATTTGTAATTTTTTTTTTATTTGTTTAGTTTAGTTGTGTTCATTTTTATAAGAATTAATAATAATTGATGATTTTTTGTTTTTTTTACATAAATTAGTTGAGGTTAGATTGTTATACTTACTAATAGATACAAATCTTTGTTGGAATATGCTGGGAATCTTCCCAACTAATTACAAGGTGATTAATTACGTCAGCAAGCTTTAAATTAATTAGTTATGGTTTTATTTTAATGTTTAGTTTATTTATTTCTCAATCATTTGGTTTAATGCTTTAAGTTTTTTGATTTTTCTTGAGACAAAAACGCTTAAAAGTCGTATTTGTAATTGAAATATTAAAAAATGTTTATAACAAAAGTTGTTCCTTATTAGTTAATAAACATTTTATTTTAATAACAATTTTTGATAAAACGCACCAGTTTTGTTTAAATTGTACTTAAAGACAAAAACACACAAAATTCGCACATAAAATTTAACATGTTTTTTGACACAAAAACACAAAAAACACAAGTTATTAATTAAAATATCAAAAAATGTTTATAACAAAAGTTGTTCCTTATTAGTCAATAAACATTTTATCTTAATAACTTTTTTCGATAAAACGCACCAGTTTTGGGTAAATCGTAGTTAAAGACGAAAACACATATTATTTACGCATAAAATTTTACATGTTTTTTGACACAAAAACCTAAAAAACTCTAATTTATAATTAAAATTTCAAAAAATGTTTATAACAAAAATTGTTCCTTATTAGTCAATAAACATTTTACTTTAATAACATTTTCTGATAAAACGCACCACTTCTATTTAAATCACAATTAAAGACAAAAACACACAATATTCACACATAAAATTTAACATGTTTTTTGACACAAAAACATAAAAAACTAATATTTCTAATAATAATATAAAAAAATCATCTAAACAAAACTTGTTCGCAATTACACAAGCTACATTTTCTCCTAATAACTTTTTCTCCTAAATCGCACCATTCTCCCGGAAAACACAAAACAATACCACATTTCACATCCAAAACCCGTAAAACTTAAAAAATCAACTAACAGATGGCAGTATGAGTCTTAAAAATAAAATAAAACCTAATAAATTATTTAAATTAATTAAAAACAATAACTCCTATATATTGTAATAAAATATTAATTTGATAAATCACTTAATATCTGCCAATTTACACACAATCATAAATAATATCACAAATAATTCCGAACATACGCATAAAATTACAATAAATCTCACATTTTCATCACAATTATTCATATTGATTTTATACCTCTACACATATTCTATAGTCATAATCATAGACACAGAAGTCTACTTACAGTATAGTTGTTTAAACTCAACACACTCAACAAGACAGCAACAAATAAATTTAATATAAAACATAAAATATGAAATATGAAAATATTCACAACTTATATTAAATTATACATTATAATCGATTTATGACAATATTAATTTATGTTTTTATCATAAATATTAATATATGAAATTGTTAATTAAGTTATTTATTAATAAAATTAACAAAATACAATTTAAGTATAAAATTTACCAACTAACAATTAAAAAAACATATGGAAATTCACTAAATTTTAATAGTTTTAAATAAAAATAAACAAAAACAAAAAAAATTATTAAAAAAATAATTATTTGTTTAATAAATTTAGTACCAATGTTAACGTACAGATGGCGCTGCAAGTACTAAAATTGAATTTTAATTTTTAAAAATTCCAAATTCACTCAAAACAAATACTGTTTACACTGGTTCAGACTTACACAAACATAGAGAATTTAATTTAATTAATTTATAAGCACGTTTCATCATTTTTATGTTATAATTAATTGATTTATTCGATATTTCAGTGCGTAATTTGAGTTGAATTTAAATCAACGTAAAATTTCCAATGTTAACACGATGAGTCAATGATGACAGCTTTATTATCATGTTCACATCAACAATTCAACACTTCACATCAAGTATCAATCAATTTAAACAATAAAATTCATTTACAAACATTTGCATTTTTTTAATTTTCAATTTTTGTTTGTTTTTTTTTGTTTTCTTTTGTTTTCTGATGTTTTATGTTATGTAACATGTAAAACAATAGTCAATTAATCATTACACAATTAATTGTCTTTGATTCGCATACATATGTATGACATTATAATTATTACAACATGACAGCAACACGAAATGAAACATTTCATTAATTATTCATTATTATTGCTATTGGTTATTAGTTATTCGTTACACAATAATTTGTGTGTGCATCCACAATTGAAATGCTTCTATGACGCGCTTAATTATTACATCACACACAATTATTACAAAGCCCACACGTTTTAATAAAGTTCGTTGCTTCAATGTGCATTATTTTTATTTAATGTCAAATTATCTGGATGTGTGTTGTGTTTGATGATGATTATAAGGGTATTCATGCTTTTGCAATCATATGGTAGACATTTAATTAACAATTGATGTCTTTAATTTGTCCGGTGGGCAAAATTCACAATTAAAGCGCGCACGTGGCTTTTAATGAAGGGCGTGATGAAAGAGACCAAGCATTAGAGTGAAAGCAACATAAATCGAACACGTTTTATGGTGTATTGTATGCTGGTAGTGGTTTAAAATCGATTAGAATCAATATTGTCAAGTAACGCCATCTATGATTTTACTTTTTAAGTTTTATAGTTTTTTTTGTTTTGTTTATATAACAAACAATTGATATTGATTCTTTTAATAAACAAATATCAATTGTTCTTTTTTTGTTTTTTTGTCGAAAACATTTTCGACGCCAATGTGGTTAAAGTCGCGACAATGCTTTGCAAATTTTGAATCGTTTTGTAAAGCTTTTCTTGTCTAGGGTGTTTTACCACCAATACCGCCGGCGGCGACTGTGTTGCGATTGTCTGAGACGCGGTGGCGGCGACGGCGGCAGTGGCTGTACACTTGTCGACGGTTGGCGTCTGCGGCTGCGACTGCGGCCACCAACACTGCCACAACACAAACTACTACTAAATGTACTAGGGTAAAACCATAAAAGCACAAAGTTAAAACAAAAAAATGCTCATTGGGTTGCATACAATAAAATTACAAATAAATAAAACCAAAGTTAATTAGTTTCTTAACTTTAACGAATCTCAAACCTTACAAATATTGCATTTATTTAAAATTATCCAGACTTGTTATTGTTTTGTTTTTTTTATTTTTTGTTTTTTTGTTTTTACTTTGCTACATTTGCTTTGTTTTTTTTTTGTTGTTTTCTTTGGCATGGCCAACGTAAATGAAGAAAAACGCTAATGCAAGTTGCAAGTTTGGAAACAAATGAGTAACGTTTCTGTAAATATTCGCTGATGTGATTTATTGGATGAGAAACCTCTGCGATTTAAAAAATTGAGTTTCGTTGGGAATTAATGTGATCGATTAGTTGCCTATGTTAAACATCAAAACTTAATGGCGGAGTAAAAACCTCACTGATTTTCTAGTTATTTTCATGACTTTTGAAATAAAACTCGTCGAGTTTGGTGAATTTTCATCCGAAAGTTTGTAGATGGAACGATGGAAGTGAACGCAACATTTCCTCTGGATGTCGCGTCGCGCGCCATCGCCGACGAGCGTGATGAGCGTGATGCGTCGAGACGCGACGGCGACGCTCACGGAAAATCTCTAAAAATATCTCAATAAAAGTGTTTAGGCTACTTAAAAATGCTTTTAGGCCCTCGCACTTTGCGATGTGATAGCACGCATAACCAAAGTTAAAGATAATGAACTAAAAAATATATACTAGGTGTTTAATTAATTATTTAAGAAAAAAATAAAAAATAAAACTTAAAGAAATAATAAAAAAATTATCATTTAATAATTTTTTTTTAGTTTTTAAGGAAAAATTTTAATGTAACACTTTGTATATTTTTAATGAACCCTTAAAAATCGAAAACCACAACAGATCTTGCCGCCTCATCTGGTCGCTTATTACGTCGCTTTCTGGATTTTGTCAAAATACGTGTGCGTCTAATAGAAAAATCGTTGCAGTGGCGCATGGACCCTTGAAAAGTGTCAGTCACGCGCCGGCGGAAGCGCGCTCCCGATTTCATTCTATATTTGTGTGTTTGCCGCCGCTGTAACTCTCGTCCCCATAGTAAATCGTCACTGTAACAATTCGTGAATGCCTTCAAGGTATATTTCGTTTAAAATTTGTTGTCGTAATACATTTTCTTCTTCTCTAATCTTGTTAAACTTTAAAAAATTTCAAAACAATTCAAAAAATTGATCACAGATTTAGAGTTAATAATATGAATAACGTCAACAAAAACAACTGCAAGAACACAACTAACGTAAAGCGTGATAGCTATCATCATTTGTTTTTTCCATAAACAAAAAAAAACAAAACACAATCAAATTTGTTTTACCAGAAAAAAACAAAAAACATTCACACTAAACAGCAAGTTATCATCAATTGTTTTTATGTTTCTATGTGCAAACAAACAAAAACAAAACAAACTCTGTATGTTATTCATTTGTTTCTCTCAAAAAAGCAAACCAATGACCAAAACAAAACAAAAATCTTCAGTTGTTTAGTTGTTTATCTGTTATCAAAACATTTTAATTATATCTGAATACTTTTGAATACTTTTGAATACTTAAACAAAACATTTTATTACCAAAGATGTTAAAACCCAATAAATATTTTAAATACGTATCATTAAAGTAAATATAAAATGCATTTCCATTAAGAAAAAACGGTTACGCGTGTAATCTGCTCTGTGGTTAAAATGTTAAACGCTGATTATTGATAGAACTAGTTAGTGTTTACGAGTTGAAACATACGAAACAGTTTGTACTCCATTTTACAACGTCCGCATGCAAACGCAATCCTAATCGTAATCAGATCATAATAAAACGCCAAGCGTACGAGCTGGGAACTGATTCAGCATCTGATATCACTTCTGGGTTATAAAATTCACTCAAATCGACCGTGTACACGTTGATACTGAAGTATCTACATGAAAAACGTTTAATTAGATGTTAATTAACGTTTAAAAAATAATTATTAAGGTTTTAGTTGTAGATTTAAACTTTTACCAAGTAACGCCATCTAACGGAATTTTAACTAACAACAGATATAGTATCAAAACAAAACAAACAAATGTTTTATTATTGATTTTATTGCTTGTAATATTCATTTGTTTTTGGTTTAAAGTGTTTACTACTACTAAACATCTTCAATTGTTTTTTTTTGTTTTTTTTTTTCGTTTTGTTATGAAACAATTGATATTTGATACTTTGGTCTTCTCTTTTTGTATTGTGTCCAAACAAACAAAACACAAATTCTGTTTGTACTCTGTGGGAATTTCTGTTTTTTCTACATCGTTTTAGTTCTTTGTACATAATTTTTTTCATCCCATTAGTTCATCCCTATGTATGTCTATTTATTCTTATTTATTCCTAGTTATTCCCATACTTCTATGGGCGTTTTAATAGTAAATTAGTTTATAAAAACGTATGCACACATTGTTATGCAGTTACCCGCAGATTTCCAATAGATGAATGACGTTTACACGTGTTTGGTGTGCACCCTAACCGTACCCTTACGCCCTAAATCGTAATAACTCATATTACAATGAATTGTTCTCACTAAACGTTTTAGAAAAAAAAGATTCAATTCAATCAATTTCTAACATCAATAAAATAAATATTTAAAAACTGTTTCAATTTAAATTTTGTTATGAATATAAATTGATAGTTAATATTTGATATCTCAATTCAAGTTTTAAATATTCAATTTATTCCAATACATATTAGTTAAATATAAAATTGAATGTAACGCCATCTATTGACTAAAGTTTTTAACCATTTTATTTACATGCAATTTAAAATATTTTGTTTTCATTTGTTTTTTGTCATCAACACCACTTGTTTTGTTTGTTTTTTGTTTATTTTGTGTTCGAATCTAAAAATAAGTTTATTTGTTTTAGTTGTTTCTGCCTCATTCATTTGTTTTTTTATTTCAAATCATAAAGTATCTAACTAGATACTTTATTTGTTTCTTAGTTTTCTTTTGTTTTTTTTTCATTTGTTTTTTAGCATCAACACCACTTGTTTTGTTTGTTTTTTGTTTATTTGTTTAGTTGTTACTGCCAAATTCATTTGTTTTTTTTTGTTTGGATTCTTTTGTTTTAGTAAAGTTTGTAGTAATAGTGAGTAAAGTTTCAAACCTAACCAATTGTTAAAGTGTAAATTTATAACCTTTTATGATATCCATATAATAATCCAACCCGTATCCTTCACTTTAACAACCCTTTTTAGTGCTCTAAACATTTACAGTCCCTTCCTTTTCATTCAAACATTGATATGTTTTGTCAGGATGAAATTAGAACATAAAATTTCTATAAATGTGTGAAATTCATGTATTTCCCCTTCAAATTCCATGTAATTCAATAATTTTCTGCGTTGATTTATGTCCGTTTGTGTGGAAATTTATGTTTGGTTTATTCGATGCGGTTGTAAACGGTGTAATTCTATAATAGAGTTATGGAATTATGATATTATCACTATAGTTTTGCTTTTCAAGGGGATGAAATCCGTGAAAGTGGTAGTAACGAATTAAGCTAATCCAAAATCGTATAAAATTATTATTTAATTTTATTACAAGATTATTCTAATGTTAAGTAATAATTTAATTAAAAGTTGGGTTGATAAAAAAATCGATGTTAAAGTTTCTTTGTGTAGTTGTTGGCATTTAAAAGTCTTACTAGTCATTATGAATATTAAATTTATAATTAGACACATGGCGTTTTGTCTTTAGTTTTGGTGTCTTTTGTTTCTTGGAGTTAATTGTTACTTAGTGTCACGCAATCATTAAAATTTTGTATTTAGACTATTAGTTACTTTAATAAATCATAGGTGGCGTAAGTATCAAACGTTTGTTTTATTTGTTTTATTTATTGGTGGGGTACTAAATCAATAAAACAAAAGAAAACAAAAAATTGCTTTACTTCCATATTATTATCGATTGTCAATTGTTTTTTGTTATCTCATTATTCAATTGTTTGACACCAAATTATAATTTTGTTTTTGTTTCCTTTATATTTGTGTTTTGTTTTATTTCTGTTATGTTTCGGTAATTACCTGAAAGCTTAAAATTTAACTTAAAATTATGATAAGATATAACTTGTACAGTATCTGATTGACTTGATGCTTTGTGTCTTAGTTTGAAACATCTGGAAGAAATTAAGAAATCATTAAGTTTGTAGAAAATAACTTAACTTTTCGTTAACTAAAGTTAACTGAACTTAACCTAGGGTTGTAAAATGTGAAACACGTTAATAAGCGATCATTTTAAGTAGTACGCGAACGTGAAGTCAACAAGGAAGAAGGAAGTGGAGGAGTAAAAATAGTTTTAATGTCACAAAATTGTAGGCTTAAGGGTTTTAGGGAAAAAAAATATGAATTAGGGAGTCGAAAATAGTAGTTACCAGACTAGATCCTAGTTTGTGACATAAGTCACTTAAGTAGAATTTACTAAAATTAAGTTAAACTTAGTTTTAGTAGGTGTTAACGAATGATTACCATCAAAAATGTCAAAATTATTTAATTTAGTCACTAACGCCATCTATAAATTACTAGTATTACTACTAAAATATGTAGTTATTTCCTAAAAAAGTTTTCAGTTGTTTTTCAGTTGTTTTGTTTGTTATTTTTTTATCTTTTGTTTTGTTTTTGGGTTTTGTTTAGATTTAGATTCTAAAATTCTAAAATGTTTCCTGTGTTCATTTGTTTTATTTAGTTTGACTGCATTTTGTTTTTAAGTGTCATTATATTCGTTTTATGTGAGTCGAGTTGAGGTAAGATCAGTAGGAATTTTCGTATCGTTCGAAAAACGGTGTAAATCACGTTTATTGGTGTTTTAATTGCCGCTAATTACGTCGGGCGAGCGACGCGGGCACGGCGATAACGATCGCACCTTCCATTATCTGCTGCCCACTTGCCCAAGCCCAACAAAACGACAACTTCTTGTAGCTAAGTACAAGAAAGGAAAGCAGAAAGCTCTACACAAGTTTTTTACTTTACTACACAATCATCACTTTTTCTTACTCTACAATTCAACACTATAAAATTTATTCCAACCAAAAATATATAATCGAAAAAAACAAAAACAAAAAACAAACAAAAACAATTGAATAACAATACATATAAAGTAAACAGTCAAACAAAACAAAAGAAAACAACTGTCACTGTAAACGTACACACTGTAAAACAACTTTTGTTTTGGTCATTCGTTTCTAGATGGCGTTATTAGTTATTATTATAATTTTTTAAAAATTTTTACGTAATTATTATTTTTAAATTGACCACTTAATACTTTTAATATTCTATTTATAAGTTGTTTAATAGTTGCATCTACTTGTCATGTATTTTGACAGTTGTTACATGTACTTGTACTTGTACTTGCTTTGCTTTGCTTTGCTTGCAGTTGTAGTGCTTCGTGTTTGTGTCCAACCACAAAGAAGTGGTTCTGCTTCTTCGATAGATAGACGCCGGCAAATTATGGTCGAGGAACGTTTTAATATTGCATTCGGCTGGCGTTTTGCTTTGATGCGTTGTGATACGAATGTAACCAGTAACCATTATCGCATGCATCGGCCGCGACATGAAAATTACACACGCATGCAACGACATGAATAATCTTAATGCATAAATTCTATACGAAGAGGTTATCATGACTTGAAGTACTCATACGTAATTTCCAAACAAAACAATAAAAATTACATTTCAAGTTTTTCATTTACAAAAAATAACAACTAACGCCATCTACATGTTGGTAACTATACTACTCAGTTTTTTAGTAATGTTTTGTTTCATTATTTGTTTTTGTTTTTGCTTTATTTACTATTCTATTTGTGTTTTGTTTATTTATTCCGATCTAAGACAAAACACTAATACTTAGTGGAAAACCATAACCTAAAACTTCCAAAATTACAAAATAAAATCTAAAATCAAAACCAGTTGTTAATGCCATAAATAATTAAGGTAATTCTTAAATTTCTGTATTGCTCGACAGTTGAATCTTGTATCACGTTATAAATTTTTAATTTCCCAACTTCCCACGCTATAAACGACAAGAAAGTTGTAAGTATCGTAAGGATTGTCAGGATTGTAAGGATTGTAAGGACTGTCCTGTCGTGTGTGGAGTCCAACAGATGTTCCTGCGGTTCATTTTCCACATTTATACAATGTGCGTGCGGCGCCAGTTTCAAAAGTCTATGATTGAATGAATAAATAGGGGTTGGTGGCTTGTAGCCATCGCCACTATATGAATTAAGGGACGATTCAATTTCAATTGCCGGGCAAACATTCGCCAATACTACACGTTGGTATACTCAAATATAACAAAGCGTTTGATTTCCTTTTGATTTCCTCTGGGCTGGACTATGGATTTCAATGAGTTTAAAATCACAACCAAGGCAAGTTAAAAACATAACCTATAATTTTGGATGTTAGATAGATGAATATAAGTTATTATGACTCATTACTAATACCAAACAAGTGAAACAAGTAAAACAAGTGAATAACTTACAAAATAACAAGAAAACAAAACACAGTATATCGACGTTAATGTATACTTATACCATGTTAGTGTATTGTTTTTTCTTTTGTTGTTTTTGTTTTGTTTTGTTTAGATAACATGCCGGTGTTTGGTCAGAAAACAAAACACTACTAAATTAATGTTTGTTGAGTAGTGTTTTGTTTTATCATAACATGAGTTTATTTTTTTCAAAAAAAAAATTTATAACCTAAAAATTAATGTGTTAATTGTGATTAATCAAGCTGTAAAAATTAATACTTCGATTTTTATTCCCATTTTACACAAATCTGCTGTTTTCACACAATTAAATATGAAAACATTCATTTGTTTCATCATCGTTCAATATGATCCTCTGATATTTGCTGTTTGATATTTAATGAGACACAAATCCGGACCAATTTGGTTCTAATTAGATCATCAATTAATAAATCTCACCATTTCTCGTCAGGTTATTAATTATAAATTGAATTTATAAATTTTCCAAACAATTTACTTTGAAATGTTGTTGTTTTTTGTTTTATCTATCTACATAGCTAAGATTTGAAGAAAATAGTGTTAAATTGAGGTTATGATGTTTATTTCTTTAGAAACCCAGTAGAGGTCCGTGCGCAATAGTGTAAATCGGGATATCCCCAACCGGGGCGCGTTTTATCAATCCTGGGGTCGACAACTATGCAAATATTAGCAAGGGCGCAAGCTCAACAGCAGGGAGTAAATGCAAACGCGCTTAATTATTTACGCCGTGTAAAAGCTTCGTTTGGTTGGTACGCGCCGACGCAGAGTGCGGTCGGGGTGGAGTGCCTATCGCGTCGTATTGGTTTTGCAATTTTGCCCATGAGCAAATTGTAAATTCAATGCGTAACTTTAGGGTTACCAAACTATTAATATCATAACCTTAAAAATTTAAACATATTCGTTTTAATTTGCTACTAACGCCATCTGTTGGCGTAAATCACTATTATTTTTTTGTGTTTATAGTAAACAGTTGATGTTTTGTTTTTTGTGATTTTACGGATGTTTTCAACGTATGTTTGGTTTGGTAACCCTTTGAAGTCATAAAATATGTCGGTTATTAATTAGCCAAACATGAAATGCGAGTACGCGTTGCGCGTGCAATGATTAAAAATGTAATTGTAATCCATTTGCTTTGCACGCGTTTATGCGTTCATGTGTTATCATTACAGGGAACAACACTAATCAAATAACCGTACGAGATGAACAAGAAGACTCATTAATAAATGTGTGGCGTTGTGATACTATTCCAATGAGTTGATTAATTCATTAGTTAATTAATCGTTTTGCTGTATATTCATTTTAAAGTCACAATAAAACAAAACACCTGAAATAAAACAAAACAAAAGAGTCACAGTTTTATAGGTTAAAATCAACAAAACAAATGACTAACTTTGAAAATAACAAAAAAACAAGTCACAAGTTTTTGTTTTGTTACGTCATCTTCAAAATGTTCAGTTGTTTTAACAAAATTTGAGGTTAACCATAAAATTTAAAGTTAAATACCTATGTCTGGTTTCGTACTCGACTTTAACGGAACAAAACAAAAAAACTTTCAAAGTTGTATGCAGTGTATGCACCCCTCGAAATTTGCACACCCTGCATCCAATGCATCGGAGGTATTTCAAGGCTTTAGAGACTTTAGACAAAGACAAAGCAACTAATAAGTGTGAGAATTACGAGGAATACAAAATGAAAGATGCAAACACGCCGAACACGTGACTTGAGCCCTGGTGCAAGACAAAGAACATTGTGGGTTTTGTGTTCGATTTTACGTTCGATTCGAGTCGAGTGCGTTTGTTAGAGGAAGAAAACTGTGTGGAAGTTGAAGGAAAGAGTGTTTGAGGACCGCAGCTGTTCGA